>PVKS010018107.1:0-40744 GCA_004027875.1 Aplodontia rufa
TTTAGACTTAACAACATGCCCGCTAGAAACCCATAAGATGCTAAAACTCACCTTCCTGGCCTCTGTTTCTATGCAAAAATAATGACTTTAGCATATTGTGGAAGTGATTCTGATCTAGAATCTGTCTCATTTTCACCAGAAATAGTCTATATTTCAAAGATCCTTCCAATATCCCTGTTGCTTCTCAAAAGCCAGTCCTACTCTCTTCTCTGCATAAAGAGCCTTGTCCACTGTGGTCACAGATACAAAATATTCCAGAAAGTCAATGTCACATGTTCAGGGTCAGAGCATGTTCACTGAATAAAAATGTAATGTCACCAAAGTAGACAGCAAAATGGGAAATTTAGAAGAAATTAAAAGTAACGTTCCCTGAAAACTAGCAGAGCTGAGTTCCTTCCACAATTTGTCTACTTCTGTCCTTGCTGGCTTGCCCTGTGCCAGCCTCAGCCTAGCTCTGGTCAGGGCTGTGATCAGTGGGAAATGGGATGGGGTGATCCAAGCTGGCTGGGTTTTCCTCAACCCGCTCTTCTTCCAGGCTCCATCGATTGCACCCTGAGCTTCTCGCACCCCACCTGGTACTGGGAGAACCTGCTGAAGATCTGCGTCTTCATCTTCGCCTTCATCATGCCGGTGCTGATCATCACCGTGTGCTACGGCCTGATGATCTTGCGCCTCAAGAGCGTCCGCATGCTCTCGGGCTCCAAGGAGAAGGACCGGAACCTGCGGCGGATCACCAGGATGGTGCTGGTGGTGGTGGCCGTGTTCATCGTCTGCTGGACCCCCATCCACATCTACGTGATCATTAAAGCCCTGATCACCATCCCAGAAACCACCTTCCAGACGGTCTCCTGGCACTTCTGCATTGCCCTGGGTTACACCAACAGCTGCCTGAACCCCGTCCTCTATGCCTTTCTGGATGAAAACTTCAAACGATGCTTCAGAGAGTTCTGTATCCCGACTTCCTCCACCATCGAGCAACAGAACTCCACGCGAATTCGCCAGAACACGAGGGACCACCCCTCCACAGCCAATACGGTGGACAGGACGAACCATCAGGTATGCGGTTTCTGGTTGGGTACACCTGCCCGGGTGACATAGGAATTACAGCCCCTGTTGCCAGTCCAGGCTTGGAATCCCTTCTAAGGAGATCGGTAACCAGGGGTCCAGCCTGACAATGGAGGGCGAGGGGGCAAATCGTGATCATGGTGCAGAGAGGAGCTTTGTTCTAGAATATGCTCTCTATATTTACACATGCTCATTTATACTTAAAAATATGCCAACTAGAAATCCATAAGTTGCTAAAACTCACCTTCCTGGCTCCCGTTTCAATGCAAAAATAATGGCTTTAGCGTATTGTAGAAGTGATCCTGATCTAGAATCTCATTTTCCCCAAAATATTCTATATTTCAAAGACCCTTCCAATATCCCTGTTGCTTCTCAAAAGCCAGTCCTACTCTGCCTCTCTGGGTAGAGACTTGTCCACTATGGTCACAGAAACAAAATATTCTGAAAAATTAGTGACATAGCAAAGGAGAAAAGAGAAAGAATGGCCAGTCCCCACTCTTGCTAAGCCATTGCTTTGTAGATGTGGCTATCTGAGCTCTAGAACAAAAATCAAATTATTACCTAATTGTTAGAATTCAATTAATTTTATAGCAGTCATCAAACCAGGTGGAAGTTACATTAGAAAGAGTGACTATAGTTTGGAGATGTATTCCTAGGCCCAGGAGAGTACAAGATGGGGACCAACACAGAAGATTCGAAATTTGTGCACACTATTGTAATCACAAACAATATCAATAGGAGAAAAGAGAAAAGGCTCTCTCCAAGACAATATGGCCTTGTTAAGTCACTGCTTAGCAAAATCTGACACATAACTAAAATAGTAATGTTATTTTAAATAAGTAAATGATCCAGAAATCCCATCCAAATCACCTCCAGCATCCAAAACTCAGAGCATATAGAACTTTGTAACCCAGATCTCAAACTTCCAATGATGTAAATGTCAGAACTTTGGATAAAGCTCCTAGATTTAAGGGACAGGACACATGGGGACAGTGACTTCATAAAACTGAATAGGAAGCAAGGACTAGAGGAGCCAGAGGGAGGCTGTGGATACCACTGGGCTCAGCTCCTCCTCTGGCCTGCTCTTTACCATACTCCTGGGGTCCCCATTACTGCCACCCAGTCCAGTACAGGCTATACCTTTCTAATTGTCCCCAAGACTCAAGCAACATGGCCCAAATGGATGTGCTCGAGGGACATTAGTCCTCACATCCTGTTATAAAATAATGCTAAAGTGAACACAAGAACTGCCCCCCACCCCGGAGAGCAGGTCGTAACAGTGAAGAACCACATCCAGCAGAAGGAAATTATTAACTTCTCACTTATAATTCCATGTCAGAAATAAAAGCCAGAAAGAAATTGTTCTCTACTTCTTCTCTCTCATTTTTCCACATGGAGACCTCTCTAAACCCACTCCTTTTTCTAGGCATTTCATCTTTTCAGTGGTTCTCAAAATCTTGAGTCACTTTAAAAGGATTAGGATCTAAATAAGTTGTCCCTGACCTGGGGATAACCTTTAAATTATTAGTCCTAAAAGAGGGTTTAAATGTTTTGCACTGCAGTAAAATATTTCACTGAAGCAAAATGATGGCCACCAGAGAGTACTGGCTCTTTCACCCTCAGTGCCTGCCTGTACCTTCTCCCTCTTCCAGGTCCTTTATTTAGGGTGTGGCTGCTAAGTAATGGACCCCAGGCCTCTGCTGGGGCTCTTGTGGTGTCTGACACCCTCTTGATCACCCTTGCTGGCTCGTTCACATGGAAACACAGCTCCCAGCCTGTCGTGCAATGCGATTGTCCTTCAGTTCCTCCAGAGCTGCTTTCGGTCCCTTCCAAGTCCAGCTCTTGTCATCAGAGAGGTTCTGGCATAGCCAGATAAAGGAGAAAGAAAGCTAATTGGAGGAGTTCTGTGTAAGCAACTAAAAGGTTTGCTTTAAAAAGTACACCCAATTAAAGCCGGTCTTCCCTCTGCCTCTGTGAAGCAGCCTCAGTGTCAGATAGCAGCAGAAACACATTAGCCCTGGAATTGGCCATTTCCCAAATGCCCAGCTGGGAGAGCTGAAAAGAGAAGAGAGGCTGCCAGGATACAAGGAAGACGCCCCGACATACTTGAAAATCAAGACAAATCAAAGATCCCTTTCACCAATCTTGACTGATATGTCATCATTAGAATTAAGGCAGTTACACACAGACAACTGGAACAACATGTAAGCCTGCGGCAGTAGTTTCAGTAATATTCAGTGATACACTGACATAATTAGATTTGAAGGCAAAATCAGAGACTCCGTGGCTGTGTACAGGATTGATTGGATTTGTTGTGCACATTCAGAATCTGATAAACAGGTGTTTGGTCTTTGTTGTGAATCTTTTTGTTGGTCTGACATCGGGAGCCATCATGTGAGGAAACAAAGCTCAATGAATTTGCATTAACTTTTCAGCAGTTTATTACAAATTTGCAATGGTTATACATGTTTATTTCCTGTCTGCATTTTCTCCAAGAATTACATTATGCTATTGTGTATGTTGCATTTCAAGCACATTAGTCAACTTCGTATTCTGCAGATCAGAGGTCCAATATCAAACCTTCCCAGGGTGTCTGTATTCTGACAACTGTTCACTGAGGCCTTATCCATACAGCGCAAGTGAAGTGGAGATGTGGCAGTTATCAAGGTAATTCAATAAGCCATGTGAGGATATCCAATCCCAAATGAATTTTGAGTCAGACTTATGTAGTCTGACATCTCTATCAGCTTTTGCTGCATAACAAAACATCCCAACTTTTAGGGGCTTGAAGCAACCACCTGTTTCGATTACAGTGTGACACATCAGTATTGTGGGCCAGACTGGCCTGGATTGCCCTTCGTAGTCATGTTGGCTCGTCCTTCTGAGGGATGGCCTCAGAAGGAATGGCTGGCTCCATTTGGATTCTTGTCCTCCAGCATGTTGGCCCAGTCTTATTCTCACAGTGGCCAGGGATTCTGACGGAGAGAAAAAAAGAGAAACACACCTTCCTGACATCCATGGCAGAAGAGGTATAAAGTCACTTTCATGAGTTCTATAGGTCAAGTCAATTCAGCACATCAATGAGATTAAAAGGCGGGGGCTCATAGAAGCTGTAGTGGCCTCACAAAGGAATGTGGATGATGGAGGGGTAGATACCTGTGACCACTTTGCGTAACAATCCACAGTAGACGCATGCTGCAGGGGACAGGCATCACAGGGGCACATCTGACTTGCTCCTTCTTGTGTCAACCTAGCACAGTGTCTGGCACATTAAGAACTACTCCAGAAAGATCTGTTGAATGAATGAATGATGGGTGGGCCCACGGCGTTTTGCCTGCAGAGAATAGGAACAATCGCTTTCTTGTGCAACCTGCTGACAACCTCTGGGACTGTCACATTCTGGCAGGGACTCGCCCTGCAGGGGCAGGAAAATATTCACAGTAGCCTTCTTTGTATTCTCCTCCCCGGCCAATGGTATTCTGATCAAAAGCTATACATTTCTAAAACTTGCTTACATGTGCTCTTGCTTGTCTTCTAAATTTGTTTTTAACAAGTGGTTTTGATGAGAACAAGAGCTGATTCCTAAAGAGGTCTTGCCTAGTGATGTTTAGGGGATGCGCTGGAGGGTGGGGGATGGATGGTCTCTGGTGGAGCAGTTTCCTTCCAGGGCTCAGCTTTTGCTCCAGCTGTAGCAGGGCTGCCTGATTTATGTTCAATCCTTATGGCTTCTTTTTTTTTTTTTTTTAAGACAGAAGGACAGTGAGAGAGAGAGAGAGAGAGAGAATCAATTTTTATTGAGTTTTTCACGTGGCCTTCATTGCTCTGACACTTAGTTGTGTACGTGGGTGCTGGGGTTTGAACCCGTGTACTTGCGCATGCCAAGCAAGTGCCATAACGTTAGAGCCATCACTCCAGCCCCCCTTTATGGCTTCTTTATCTTTATTAGGCACACTCAAGCATAGACACTCATTTTCCAATTGTTCTCAGCGCAATTGGATTCTCTGCCCACGTACCCACGTGCTTTCGTCCACTGAACTCGTGTGCTTCAAAATATTCCCCACCTTTGACTCTAATCCATCCAGGCCAACACCGATCTGAAACACTGCTCCCTGCTCACCAGCCTTCCCTGGTGGTTTCCAGTCCAGCCGTGCTTGAAATGCACTTTCTACCTTGACATATGGGTGATTTTTTAAAATATTTAACATTACATTGGAAAAGAAACAACTCTGTTATATCAATTAGATTATTACCTTAAATAGTTAGAGAAACTATAACCATAGTAGAATACTAGTGTTCATTTGTATGACTGTGCACAGATTAAAAAGTGTTTTCATGGGCACATCTGCTTACTACAGCAACAAGCATGCGTAAACATGCGAAAATAAATGCTCATGGAGGTTAAGTAGTTGTATAGGATCAAACTACCACTAAGAGACAGAATCCAGACAAACAGCCAGGGCTTCTAACATTAATCCATAGCTGGTCTCCTCTTGCCTGTGCTCTGCCACTTTTAATTAGTATTGTATGACCTCAGCCAAAGATTCTCAAACTTTATTATGAACTCCAAAAAAGTTAAGTTCTTAAGATTTCCTCCAAGAAATCAAGGCTCATTGTGTGAGGACAGGATCCAAGAATCCACATTTTTAGAGAAAACACAAAACTGAAAATTCTGATATATATTGTTATTTTATATTTAAATGTTACTAAAAGTCTGAACTTTCTAATGTACCTGATAGTGAGCCTTCAAGGAAAAAGTATGTAACAGCAACAAAGTTTACCCTATGGGATGCCCTTCTAATTCCACTTCCTGGGTACCACAAGTCCATTGCCAAACCCTCTCAGTACCATCTTTAAAGCACTTTTGTTTGACATTTAAATGCAAGTAGCAGGTCAGGAAATTAGGTGAAGCTGTGCATTTGAAATAATTATTAAACTATGTTATTCCCACCTAAACTAAACCCAGAAGCCTGGCTTTTAAAATCAACTGCATCACTCCTAAAGCTGGATCTTGGTTTTTTACAAGACATCTGTGGAGAGCTAATTTGGGAAGGAAATGACTTCAGTGACTTTTTTTCCATTACAAAAGCCCCAAATGAGAATAGCTCACAAAATTACAGCACTGGGCCACATGAATGCATATTTTGTGAATAAAACCAAAATGCTATTCTTCAATTCATGGTTAAAAGGAAATCGAGTCCATGGTGTGTGTGTGTTTGTGTGTGTGCACAGGTGCACATATGTATGTACGCGCACACTCATGTATATATTTGCAAGTTATGGATATGCCTCTTTGAGCAGTCTACAATTACAATATATCTAAATTTGAAATGAGTATCTCATAAATAACAGAAAAACCTAGTATGCTTCTGTCAATAAGCTATAATCTGGGAGGGTAAAATATTGCTAAAGTGGAAAGTTGTTCTCAGAAAACATTTGACTCTAAGACTATTACTAATAGCATCTATTGATCAGTTTGTAACTGGAAGGCATATCTTGCTCAGTCCTACGCGGTATGGATTAAAGTCTGTACAGTTAGGGAAGTCAGCATTAATGAAGTCACTTTACCAAGCTCATGCTTAGAAAGTAGTGGCTGAGGACGAATGCAAGTTAAATTGGGTTTTATAAAGCAGGCTCTTACCCAATATGTCCTACTATTCCCTGGTCTGGGTTTCCATCTGAGTAATCGCTGATCTTTTAAGGAGATTTAATATGGAAGATGGAGTTAACAAATGAATTTGGCACACAATCTTCTTGTGCTCATTGTTCCAATTAATGTTAGATAACATAAAATACACAAGCACATTTTTCTTTAAAACAGTAATGTAAAATAAGATGTTATCTTATTTGGTTAAATGTAGGTCGTGAATTGTTATTTTATAGCCATCTATGATGATGTTCTCACTTCTTTAGATTTTGTATTTTGAAAAATGTCAATCTTCTATCTCACTTGGTTTTAGAAGTTAACTATGAAAGGTGAATATTTTTCTCTTGTAACTTTCTACAACACCATATTTTCTTTTGCTTCTAACTCTCTGTGAACTTGACAAAAAGTTTCCTAGTACTTTTGAGTATTTGCCCTTTTCCCTCACATTGAATCCATTGACCATTTGAATGAATGTGACCTATCGCAAACCTGCCTGATTCTTATTAATCTAACAATCAGTTTTTTGGGCAGACTGAAATAAATAATTGTGAATTTATATAATTTGATTTTTATTTCTTTGATACCAGGGATTGAATCCAGGGGTGCTGAACTGCTGAGCCACATTCCCATCCCTTTTTGAGACAGGTCTTGCTAGGTTGCTTAGGGCCTCTCAAAGTTGCTGAGGCTGGCTTTGAACTTGCAATCCTCCTGCCTCAGCCTCCCAAGCCACTGGGATTACAGGCATTCGTCACCAAACCCAGCTGGTATGATTTGATTTTAAAAAGTTAATAAATTGTTTTATGAAAGACACTGTGATTACTACAGTTTCCAGAATAAAATATGTCTTAATGATCACTTCCCTTTCAAATTCTTTCCCTAGAATTCAAGAACCTGGAGCCATAACTTTGTTAAACTTCTCCCAGCAAAGTCACATATTTCTGTCCTTTATAGTAGAGTTCATGGCAATGGAGTGAATGGGAAGTTTTCATGAGGAAAGGAAATAGTAAAGCCATATTGTATATGTCATCTAACACATGTATGTGTGTGTATATGTCTATATATGTGTGCATGTGTATAACATTATGAGTTTTGTGGGGTGGAGTGTGAGGAGGCTAGAAACAGGATTTCTTCCAAGTACTAAATAATTTAACAATACTTTTTGTTGACTGTTTTTAGACATACATATTAGTAGCATGTAATGATACAATTATAAATGCATGGAGTAAAACTTGTTCTAATTCAGTCTCCAGTATTTTTTGTTTTTAAGAGAGAAGGACAGTGAGAGTGTATGTGTGTGTGAGAGAGAGAGAGATAATCAATTTTTATTGAGTTTTTCACATGGCTTTCATTGCTCTGACACTTAGCAGTGTACATGGTGCTGGGGTTTGAACTCATGTACTAGCGCATGCTGGGCAAGTGCCGTAACCATTGAGCCACCACTTCAGCCTAGTCCCCAGTATTTAACAGTACTTTTTAAAAACATGAATAATTTTCAGGATATACAACAAAAAGTTAAGATGTCAGCTCTCCCATGTGAGTGTGGTCCCTGGCTGCCCTTGGTGTGTGATCAGAGAGTGCCCATAAACATTAACCTTACCTGGATGGGAGATAAGTATGAACATGATGTAGTGCTTGTTGCTTTACTGTTTATAAATCAGTGAAAACGTACCAATTTTTCTTTCTCTAACCCCTGAACTTACTAGGAAAACATGCAAATACATATTAGTCAGATAAATTGGCTTGATGTAATCATTAGATCTCAAATAAATAGAAGCTCAGTTTCATCGCATTTTGAAATAATTTCCCTTTCAGTCCAAGAATGAATATGTAGAGAAACAATCTGAGCCATTTATGTGTGGAAAGAGTGGAAGAGAGGAGGAAGGGAAGGAAGAAGAGAGAAAGGGAAAAGAGATAACTAACAACCAGTTTGTGTCTGTAATCAACTAATTCTTCCTCCTATTCTGTTTTCCATAAACACCAAAAATTGCAGGAACTATGGAAATCTAAGAATAATCTTATCAAGTCCCAGCTGGATTGCTTCTCCTTTTTCGCATTATCAAATCTTAATAAAGGTTAAGAAGAAAATATATCTATGAGGTTATATGTATCATCCAGAGTCCCCAGCCATATGCCTAAGTCCCTTAAAGAGAAGAAATAGGTGATTTTTTGTTGTGATGAAATGTGTACCTCTAAGACATGTAAGAGAAGAGCAAGGTTGAAGGAAGATGATATTATGAAATAAGAAAACTCTGCCAAAAAAAAAATCAAAATCTTTCCAAATTTTTGACAATAAGAAAATGCAGTGAACAGTAGATATATATTTAACAATAAAATTACCTATTTATCCCATCTTACAACCTACCAACTAAGCAGGAATATCTCATGCTTGCTGCTCTTCCTGCTAAGATGACTTTATGTTCGAAAATACCCCAATATAACTAGATATAGCCTCATTCAGATTCAAAATACCAACTTAAAGTTCTCTGTGCCCTACTCTTTGGAAATGGAAGAGACACATGTCAGTCTTGCATAGGATTTGACAATGCTGCAAAAGAAGCTTGCAGGAGAGCTCACAGGTACTTCACCAGCTGAACATTTCTCTGGTTGCCCCAGAAATCCCATGGCACAAATAGCTACAGGATAAGTAAATCTCAACGTCTAACTGACAACTGTGCAACTGGATTTATCAAGCAGATCCGAAACAGTCACATTTCTTAGACACCGGAACTGAAAGCAGAACAGTGAAGCTCATCTTTTCCAAACCTCCTTTTCCTGAAGAAGGGGAAACTGTAGACCAGAAATGTGTTTTCGATATTTTCCTTTTTTTCCTACACATAAAAAATGATAATGAAGTTTTTCCAAAGACTTAGTTTCCAAATTGAGACTAAGTGAATTCTTATAACTAAAGACAAAAAAAAATTAGATCTTATAAATACTCTAGGTTCTGAAATCTAATTAAAAATTTAAACAGGAGGGGCTGGAGCACTGGCTCGGCAGTTATGGCTCTTGCTCAGCATGTGCAAGTACACGGGTTCAAACCCAGCACCACGTACACAACTAAGTAAGCAGTGAAAGCCATGTGAAAAACTCAATAAAAATCAGTTCTCTCTGTTTCTCTCTCTCACACACTGTTCTTCTCTCTTTAAAAAAAAAAGAATTCCAACAGGAAAGGGAAACTTTACCATTAGATAAGAATAGCATACAGATATCATATAGAATCCTAAAAAAAAAATTAGATGGCTCAACTATTTACTCAGACTTTGTCACTGTGCTGATGAATATGCTTGGGCAGGTTTCTGATATGCTGCTTCAGTTTCCCACCTGTAAGAATGGTGATAACTATACAGCATCCAACTTAAGTGTGGTGTTAGCTTGACATCCAGTTATCCGAGCGAAGTCATGCACCTGGCTACTGTTCCCTCTTAGCCACTTGTAGAGGTGTTACTGTTTTCATCTCTTTCCTTTCCTTTTCCAAAAATGGAATTGTTCCTCTTGTAAAGAAATTCAAAGGAATGGAATAATGTGCCAAATGAGATTATGAGGTAGTGTGTAAGCCAAGCCCCCTTCGTCTCAGCACGAGTGAGTTCCGGCAGATAGACACTACAGGAAGTCCAGCAGCAGCCCTGGCCTCTACCCACTAAATACCAGTAGCATCCACCCACACTCAGTTCTGACAGTGAACTGTCTCTGGACATTCCCTAGTGTCCCCTTCCATAAGGACACACTTTGTGACCTCTGGTCGACCTGATCTACTGTTTAACAGATGAAAAAGCATCAAGGTTCAAATTAACATGATACCCTCAAGTCAGTGTATGATAGAGTTGGACCGAGACCTCAGGCAGCCTGACTTTAGTTGAAGTCACCTCTGAAACGTCACACTGCATTCTCCAAAGAAAGGTTTCCTGAGCACACTATTGCAAAGGGAAAGGCTCAGTTTGGGGGGTTTCTTTGTTGTTTGTTTTAGGTTTTGTTTTTTAAGAAAGAGAGAAAGAAAGAGAGAATCCATTTTATTTAGTTCCTCGTGTGGCTCTCATTGCTGGGATACTTCGCTGTGTACGTGGTGCTGGGGTTCGAACCCACATCTCTGCACATGCCAGGCAAGCCCCAAAACCACTGTGCCACCACTCCAGCCCTGGAAGGGCTCAGTTGTAACGGAACACACGCAGAAGGAAGGTACAGTTCATCGCCCCGTAGGTTACTTCACGCTTCTCTCTCAGAAAAGAAGATCTTCTACTTGATACGTTATTAAGAAAGAATTAAAGGCCAATAAGGGTGAAGATATTGCTGGAGGACCCTGGGAGGTTCTGAATGAGGTCAAATCAACTGCAGTATTGAACATTAAAGAACTGTGGATGAAACACAACTAATGAAACACAAATCATAATCTCTAAAGCAAAGAATGAGAGGAGCCATGGGAAGCTCTGTAAAGAAACAGAGCCCCAAGGTTAACAGGAGCATCATAGTGACTGAAGACCACAGAGCAGCTAGCTTTGTGCACATTGCCGTTAAACTAGATCCAATTATTAAAATCTTCCAAAAGCACTCACAAAGGGAGCCAGCAGCCTCTAAGAGGCAAGATCAGATTAGTTATGGCAAAACAAATCTTACTTTCTTATAGAATTCCTGGACAGGGAGACTGGGTTGCATCTATATCAATAGTGTTTATAACACAAGATTTGACAGCTCTCATTAATTTCCAAAAACCTGTGCTGTCTTTGGTTGTTATCTGAATGTAATGGTCCAAAGAGGCAGGTTTATGAACTTAACTGACTCTTGGCTTAAGTCTCAATCAATAGAGGAGCACTAAATAACCCAGATAACAGGAGAAGGAGCCAAACATATCAGAAAACTGAGCCAAAATAAAAATGTAGTTACTAGGGAAAAATTTTAGTCCAAAAATTTAACTACAGAAGCATGGAGTGAGAGTGACAGCAAATACAAAAAAAAAAAAAAAAAAAGTCATAAGGATTTTATTTCGTGGCCAACAGTATGCTACAGCCCATGCAAAGCATGGGAATTATTATGGAACTGGAATTCCATGAAATGTTGGCCTCGCTCTGATTGACCTCACACTTCAGAAATGAGGTAAGCAAATTAGACTGTGCTCATAGAGGAACAAACAAGATGGCTAGGGAAGTTGCCAAAACAACACCTGGCTACCCAGGAAACAGAAACTCCAGAGCCAGATAGTTATCCCATACTTACAGGGACATGAACCCCACTAATTAAGACCAAAGGGTGGAAATTACAGGGAAAAGTATTTCAACACAAAGAGGCTTTAAAACAACTTTATTATGGTGTGATTGACGTACAGAAAGATATAGAATGTATACAACTTGATGAGTTTAGAAAGAACTCTCTTTTCTTCAAGATACAGAGAGTTCCTTGCTACTAGAAATTTCTAATGTTCAGACAACAGCATTTTGCCTACAGGACAGAGACATTGAGAGGATTCAGGTATCAAGATTTGGCAAGTAGGAAATCAGAGGGAATTATTCCTCAAATTAAGGTTTTCAGGTTTATTAATTTCAGTAGAGTCTTATAGACCATTACTATAGTAAAATGTAATTTCGCCCATGAAAAACAATTTAGCTCTAAAGACAAATGCCAAGAAAGGTTGCCTCTTATTTTGGTCATGGGGAATGAGACTGTGTGTTAGGGTTCTAAAGGTTTAAACAGTTCCTGGGTTTATACATAAACGTGTGTGTGTGTGTGTGTGTGTGTGTGTGTATGTGCGTGCTCGCATGTGTGCGCGTATGTTTTATCTTTAAGACAAAGTTCTTAAATTCATGTAAACACAGGTCCAGATTTTCAAAGGACACCTTGTTACATCTCACAGAATGAAGATTTCACGAGGCAGTTTAGGAAAATCTACTCCAGACCTCCAACCCAGTTAGCTATGAATCTACTTGAAGTATATCCACACAAGTAATATTTCACTGGAGTAGATGCCAAAGTCTCCAAATTCCAGGCATTAACCAGAATCCTAAAATCAACCATTAAACTCTTATTCCCACTCATGATAGAAACAGATGCTAAAACTTCATTTCTCTGAAAACAGAGCAGGCTGTGTTTTGTTTGGGTTCTCACTCTAGTTTTGTTTTGAAGCTTACCACTTTCGGGCTGTAATTATAAGGAAAAGAGTCTATGTAGCTCTGGGACATGTTTTTATTGAATCTAATTACACACTGAAAAGGGTAAACTGTATAACTGACATATTCTTTTGTTTTGAATAAAATGTCTTTGGAGGAAACAGATTTATTTTAAAAGGCATCTATACTCAACTGTGAGAAGCATAGCAAAGGATGAATATTATAAAATTTCCTTGTGAAATGACACAAGATTAGAAGACAGAGAGCCTGTGTTCTGGTGTCAACCCTAAGGATGGACCCCATGCCAAGGGCAGCTTAAGGAATCTCTTCCTAAGCAGGAATTTCTTAGCCTCTTTTGAGTGCCCAAGGATTAGGATCATGATCTGTGTTTGATTAATTGCTCCCTTCAAATTTTGGGGGCCAATCTCTGTAGTGGGCAACAAAACTGATCCCCAAAACTTTATTTTATGAGAGAAAAGATTTACCATGTTGAACAAAACAACATGTTAAAAACAGGAGAAAGCAAAACAAGTCTGGATCAATACCAGATTATTCTGCTTCTCCTGAATTTTCCTTAACTGAAAATGGACTCTTCTACTGAGGATCCCAATCTGTCTGATTCCAGTGATGGAGCTCAAAAGAGGGGCTGAGATCCCGCTCGCTTAGGTACAGGGAGATCTATGCCCGTGAGTTATCAACTCTTAAGGGCTTTTCTGAGGCTCTGGTGGTTTTGTTTGTTCCTTTGTTTTCTTTTTGTTTTGATTTTGCATTTTGGTTTCTATGATGAATGGGATTTTTGAAGGCTATTACTGCCTGAAACTCTGATCAGTTTCAAAAATGCCTGGTGCTGTGACTGGCTTCGATTACAACGTTGTACGGCGTCACCAACAAGGAAGAGAAAGTGAAGTGGAGGAGGGTCACCTCAAGAAGATGACATCAATGCAGCAGTTCTCGTCAGTCCCCCTGGGCATGTCACTTCACCTCACAAGGTTTTTCTCTTTAATCAACTAATGAAATTGAAAAAATAATCTCTTTAAAATTTTCTCCAGCTCTCAGATTGAAGGAAATGCACATCAGTCCTTGCAATGGGAAGAGACTGAAAGTGCCTTCGACCAGCTTCAACTTGAAGCATAAAAAACTTTTCAAACATTTTGTTTTTTTAAATAGGCCAAAAGAGATCCCAATGGGATTTGTTAGTTGACTTCCTGGGGGAAATTACAGTTTAAAAACTGTTGACAAAAATGGAAAACTGATGGTAAGGAATTGTATCCTATCTATATATGCAATGCAAGTATCTATTGTATCCGATGTCCAACGTCAAATCTACTGAAATGAATGAGTGCCCTGTGATTAGTGTCAGGAGAGAGACCCAGCCTCAGAAAATGGCAGAGAGTTCCAAGACTCCAAAGCAGCTCTTTCAGCAAGCAGCCAGCTCGGCTTGGCACCACTTTACAGGTGAAGAGAATAGACAGTGTGACTCAGTGGCCCAGAGAAAAGCATTTATTTCTCACAGCGCATGAACAGCAGGAGCCTCAGCCTGATGGTGCCAGCTTCCTTGCCCACACGTCTTACGGTGCATCCCAGTAGCATAGATCACTGTTGCACGCAGTGCATCGCACCATCACTGAGGAGCCAAGAGGTAAGGGATCAGTGTCTTCCGTAGCGTACACTAAACATGCCAGTTCCCCTCCCCAGAAGTGAGACCGAGGATGGTCACAATTGGTCTTCATGTTGCCAGAGAGAAGGTGACCAGCTATAGAAACAACTCGGGGTCAGAAGGTAATCAGGGTTCATGGATCAGGCCAGTCAGCAAGAATGGACAGGAATGCCCAGTGGGCTGTGTCTCCCAATAATTTACCTGTCAGCCCAGCATAGCTTTTTTGTAACTTTTTCTTCCACATTTTTAGTGGTGCGTTATAGTTGTGTATAGTGATAGAGTTTGTTACTTCATATTCACACATGCACACAATAAAACAATATAATTTGGCCAATGTCCCTCCCAAGCCCTTGCCCCACCCTCACCTCCACCCACCTCCTAGTCCCTTTCTTCAACTGATCTCTTTTTGATCTTTTTTTACTTTTCCTTCTTTATTGATTGCATGCAGCCCAGCATATTTTTAGTTGAACTTCAATTTCCATGATTGTGCTACCCCATTAGCAATTTAGTTTAAGTATGCAAACATTAGAACCAAAGCTCTTCCCTTTATTTCAGTAGATTAAGGTTACTATCCACAGGATGAGGTCACTCTAAACTATTGAACTTAATCGTAAACTCCAGGATTCTACACTCAAGTGAAAAAGTCCCAGAAAGGACTAATAAGTCTTGTTACAGATAACCATCTAACTTCCTTCCTTGGGGTATGCTTGGATTGAGCCAACCTTCTGTTGGCATTAATGCAAACACAAAAGAGGCAGTTGAGAACCATGCATGCCCTTCCTGCTGGTCACGGTGTAACCTAAGGCCAATCAATGATCCATTTACAATCAGGGAGTTCAGACGGACCTGCTGATTTCCTGTGGTTGGTTCCATCTCATAGGCTATCAGAGTTAATGTGAAGGTAGATTCCTAATTTGTCTCTAAAATGTCAACTCTGATGCTATATGGAAACAGAAAATTGTATCCCTCAAGTAGAACATCCCAATTTACCAGGGGTCCCAACAAAGGGAATGTGAGCCCAAAGAGTAGTACCCTGCCAATAATTGCAAGAAGTCAAAGATGAGCCAATTATCAGCCCCCCATGAAGGGACATCTTGTAGCACTCACTCTCCCACAAATAAGCATATAACTAAAGGGGACAGGTTACTCCTTCCCAGGATTCATTGGTTAAGGCGATTTGGACCTCCATGACATCAGTACTGTTAAGTCAGATGGGAAGGGTCATTGATATTGAAGCCTGGACAGCATGCACGGCAGGATGCCCTGGTGCTCAGGTGTCAGAGGAAGCATGTAAACTGGTCTGAGCCTAATTAGAACAAGGCTGCCTCTGTGTGAGTATCTGTACTTGTACAAGGAGGATTCGTTTGCAGGAGCTGCCTTTGATAGCATCAGATACAATGGAACAACTCAGGGCAAGGCAGGCCAGCATGCGTTTCTGCATCCCACAGGGGATGGATGGGGATGCTGATCTAGCAGGAGCAAGCAGGGCAGTCAGAACTGCTGCTTATCTCTGCTGGCCCATGTGCTAGTTTTGCCAAACTGAGGGACTAGAATTCAGAGGGAAAAAATGAGAGAGCATTGATTGTTCTCTTCTCCCAGAACTTTTAGACTTTAAGGTGTTCCTTCCACCAGTGAAGCGGGAGTGGTGCCATGGAGGAACTGAGTCTAGAATCCCTAGGTGGAGGCTGACTCTCTTCCCAGAAGCCTATCATTCAAAAGAGCCCCAGGGGTGTTCTGCCAGGACAGCCTGTGTCACTGATTCCACGCCACCTGCTAAGTAGGGCCCCAGTGAAACCCGGCAAATCTTCTGACGAACTTACACACAACTCAAGATGGATTCTCAGATAAGCCACACACTGTGTCTGCTATCTCACACAGCCAGCTGAGTGCCAGGCTTCTTTCTGAAAGTGACGAGCCGCACGTCCTAGAATGTTTTCTTAACTGTCCCTGGGATCCACCACACTGTTTTTAAGATTTTGACTCTGGTGGCTGATCCCTCTGTCTGTTCAGATTTAATGAGCCTTTTTATCCTTCCTGAAATTTAGCATCTACTAAATTCATTGCAGCAAAGAAATATATTATCAAGTAGTAGGACCAACTCACCTGCAGAGAAGGAGAGAGACTAGGCCTGCGTTTTGACACACCTCTTAGTAGCAAACAGCAGGAGAACTCGGGTAGTTCCTCAGCAGCATGGTATCACGTTTTGGAGGCTCAGCCAGGAGAACAGTCTTTTTTTTTTTTTAAGAAAGAGGGGACACTTGGCCTAACCTCCATTAGACAGTGCCCTGCTTCCAGGTACTCCTCTGCCTTGCGGAGTCTCTGCTCTCCTTCCTTAAATAAATCCTACTCCTTTTACTCCAAAAAAGAAAAAGAAAGAAAGAGAAAGAAAGAAAGAAAGAAAAAAACAAAAAAATGAAGAGAACAGTGAGAGAAAGAGAAGCAATTTTTATCTAGCTTTCACGTGACTGTCATTCCTCGAACACTTCGTTGTGTACATAGTGCTAGGGTTTGAACTAGGCATACTCGCACATGCCAGGCAAGCATGGTAACCTCCAAGCCACTGCTCCAGCCCCAGAAAAATAGTCTCCATCTTCAGGTGAACAAAAAAGGATTAGGGGGCTGGAGCAGTGGCTCAGCAGGTGGAGCACTTGCCTGGCATGCTCAAGGACCTGGGTTCAAATCCTAGCACCAAGTACATAATTAAGTGTTGGAGAAACAAAGGCCAGATGAAAATAAAAATAAAAATTGGATCTCTCTTTCTCTCTCTGTCACTCTCTCCCTCTCTCTCTTTAAAAAAGGGGGAAAAAGGATTAGGAAAAAGACCTGACCTGAGTCCAAGCAGGTATTATCATGGGCCATTGGTTCAGTGGCAGTCACAATGTCTGAACACCCAGCACACAGGCCACGTCTGAGCCAGCCGGGACTGTGACATGAGTGCAGTTGTCAATCATCCAGGATAAATCCCCAGATCCCACCAGCTGTTTTCATTGGCAACCATACTGTTGCACTTAAGTCCTAATCAAGGCTGTGGTTTCCCTTTCTCTCCCTAAAATTCTAAATTATTTCTTTTTGAAACATGAACCAAAAGCTGAGTTGTGACCTGTCATGCACATGTCCCACTGTCATCTCTCTCCAAGTAGCTCTTGCAGAATACAAAAATATCCCCTGGACACCACAAGCATGCACAGAACAAGCACATAAACTACCAGTACTGATTATATAGTCAGCTACAGGAGCAGCAAAAGCAGTGTATCGCAGGGGGCCAATCATCCTGCAAATGATCACAGGGACTTCCTTCCCCGTTTTATTCAATTTCAAATATGGCTGGTTAAATGCATGGTCCGCACCTCTCAAAAGAACCTAGGATTTGATCAGTGGTATTGAAAAGAGACATGAAAGTTTGTGCTCTCCCCTACCCCAGCTGTCTCCCCCATTTCCTTTGTGACCTCCACAGCATACAGGGCTCTGTCCCTGCAGTCAGGCAGTCAAGGCTCTGAGGGAGCAAAGTGAGGTGCCCAGTGGCTTCCTAGTTCCTCCATTAGCATTAATCTTTTCAAAGGACTCTGCTTCTACGGAGGCAGGTAGCTTCATCTGTGTGAACACAACACCCTTTACGACCCACCGTGACCCGAAATCTGAAGTGCACTTCCTTGGGGATCATCCCATCAGTGTCTTCTTTGGGAACCCCTGCCTCATAGCCACATCCACACTGCCCTGTATTTGGGGCTCTTTGGGGGACTTGGTTTTTCCCATCCTGGGCTTGGTTTCGGGCTGCAGAGACGTCACGTGGTTTAGTGGCATCTCATCCCAGCCTTCAATGGACTCAAATAAGCAGGGCTGCAGCAGGATGTCCCAGCAGGAAAGGCAGTGGAGCCTTCCACTTGCAGAGAGGACAGTCCTGAAAACTCAGCAGTCATGGTCTTCATGAGGGGTCGCTCTGCCTAGGGCAGAGAGAATCTACAGCGGTGGCATCCCTCAGGCTTTGAATTGCTTGCTGTGTGGTATTTCATGCAATTTTACTGACCTCAAGAAAGCCTCCTAGGGTTGGCCATAATGAAGTCATTAAAACAGAAATTCAGATGAGCAAACATGACAGGGCATGAATCTGCCTCCTTGAAAGGACCTGCATAGTGGTTTAAAGCACAGAGTCTTACATGGCACATCCAGGGTGCTACTGATGACCCAGGGGAAGAGCATGAGCTTCTCACTCCTGCAGCACACCCACGCTGCCCACCAGTGTCTAGCAGCTCCTCAGCGTGCAGTGAAACCATCCTGGACTTCCTTCCCCACTCATGATGGATGCGTCTGTGGGGACAGAATGCCTTCCAGATGTTTCCGGTTGTGACTTAAAACTTGGCACAGTTGTTCTTTCCTCCCTGATGGGGCCCAGAGAGTTCTGGGAGTCCCTGTCCCATAGGAGAGCAAACTGCAACCCTGGCAGCTGGTTAGATGCCATCCTTCCCCTCTCAGCCTCCATCCATTGACCCAACGCATACCATGTTCATCAACAGGTAGGGCAGAGGTGGACCCTTTGCTTCCTGTTTCTGTAACTCCTGGGCCAGAATAATTGCTAGCAGCCCAGGAGTTTCCAAATCTCCCTCCTTTTTTCTTCCAAAAAGTGGTCATATATCTTGGCCTCCTGAACTTTATGCCACGCTGGAATATCCCAACCTCTTAAGAGATGGCATAAGTAGCAAGATGGCACTGCTGCAGCTCCATAGATTACAGCAAGATGACAAATGGCTCAGTTCCTTACAGCAGAGCAAGCAAGGGAGTCATCAGCCTGGCGACGCCCATTCCCCTCCCCCAATGCCTGCAACCCCAGGGCAATTCCATAGGACCAGATGGCAGCCACACACGAAATGATGCTGTCACAGTTGTGAGTCCCAGAGCCAAAGCCTCAGCACCTGGGGGAGCACTGAAGAAGGCTCCTCTAGGAGTAAGCGCTCATGCAGGGGTCAGTGATGCTCCCTGGACCGCCTCTATTGCCCAAGTCACTAGCCACAGAGATGGTCGAGTCATAGACAGCTGCTTTGGGGCACAGTCAGCGTGAGTGTGCAGGGACACTCCTGGCCCTTGGTGGCCTGCCTCTCATGATGTGACAGTGATCCAATCTATTCCTTATTCTTAGGAAATGCACGCTGGACTATTTAAGGGTAAAGGGTCAACTTGGTATCAAATGCTGTGTGAGTGTGTGTGTGTGTGTGTGTAAGAGAGAGAAAGCCAATGGTTAAGTAAACATTAGCAGCAGATGAATCTGGACATCAGGTAGACAAATTTCTTTGTATCACAGAATTCTTTTGCACATTTCCTACAATTTGAAATCTACCAAAATAAAGCTTAAAAAAAAGAATCTCACATCCCTTTTTTCTTGCTATGCAAATATCTCCTTTTCTTCTCACCAAAACTGCAATAACAGTGATAGCAACAATTATTTCTTGATTGCAAGATTTATTTCATTTCCACAGTGTCCCTCTCCTATTTTTAAATATCAAACCACAAGTTCATGTGCCTGAACAGATGTCATGCTCAACATATATGCTGGCTTTGCTGTAGAGGTGGAATGCGGACGCACTTAGGATCAGTTGGTTCAGGGAAAAAAACCATTAATTTTGAGAAATGGGTAAGAAATAAAAATCTACTTATTTAGAAAAAAAATCATAAAAGCATTGCAAAGAAAGGCATTGATTTTTCTTTAGGAATTTCAGACAAATCATAAATGATTTGAGGATAAGGAGGGAGGAAGAAAGTGAAGGATAGAGGAAGAAAAGGAGTGTGAATTAAAATGCATTCTCTCAGGCTGGAGCGGTGGCTCAATGGTTCCAGCACTTGCCTGGCATATGCGAGGACCCATGTTCAAACTCCAGCACCACATACATAACTAAGTGTCAGAGAAACAAAGGCCAGATAGAAAAACAAACAAAATTGATTCTCTCTTTCTCTCTTTCTTTAAAATGAAAAAAAATTTTTTTTGGTCAAAATTAATGGTCAAGAAGACCATTAATCATGGCCCTGTGATGGCATGCATGTAATTCTTCTTCACTAGTGTACCCAAATGCTAAGCATATTCATATTGACCCAAGAGATAGTCCTAATGAGTGAAAGGATTAATTAATGTTTTGACATTTAGGAAGAAGCTCCCAGGGTTCCAGGTGAAAGAATACACAGGGTCCTCCGTGCAGCTCTTACCTACGGAGGGCGCTCAGTGAACGTGTGCTACAACCAAACCTGGAGTGTTCACTGTCTTTGCCCTTTCTTCCTCTCCTTTCAGCTAGAAAATCTGGAAGCAGAAACTGCTCCTCTGCCCTAATGGGGTCCCATGCCGTTCAGACCCTCCCTGAGCTTAGAAGCCCCCACCTATGTGGAAGCGGGTCACTGCGAGGCTGGGCAGGAGTTGCAAGTTTCCAAGGAAAGCACCTTCTTCCACGCCATCAAGTCTGTCCTCCCTGGCTTCTCCACTCTGCACACAGAGGGACATGCAAACTCTACCAAGCCCTCAGAAGGGAAAGAATGCATCACACCCATGAATCCGGCTTGTGTACATAATCAAGAGGAAGATGCCCAATGGGAACCACAGTCTGCAGTGATATGCAAATGGGGGTCCTCGTAGACGGTGACCCTTCCGTACGTATTACTCTGTTTTCAGCAAATATTTATGACTTTCTCAAAGAAAAACCACCTGTTGTTAAATTCACCACAGTAACACGTAACACAAATGCTACTACCTCTGACCAAGCACACTGCATGGGAAGTCCCATCTCTGATCTTTCGTGGGAATGTGGTACTCTATGTTTGACCTCTAAGGTTCACCTGATGATTGCCATCTGGTTAAGACATTGGTTGCATGTCCATTTCTGGGTTTCATTCTGTCACTGAGTGCCATAATTGCAAGGCAAGAGATGAGCATGAAAGTTCATCTGAACCCCAGCAACGCATCTGCCAGCAGCCGGAGGGCTGGTTCTCGCTCTGCCAGCACTTCTGAGAGTCACAGCGAGGTGGGAGGCAGATTTCCCCTTCCTTGGGCTGTCAGTGCTTGGTCCCAGCTCTCCCTGCCTCCCACTGAAGGGTAACAGTCAACCCCTGAGCTCATCTCTTCAGCCACAAGAGCAAGGAGCACTAAAACACACCCTTCCCAGTCCTTCTCCACACTGTACTCTTTCCACAGTATTTTCCTTTTCTAAACCTCAGCTCAAAATACAGACACCTTTTGAAATCAATGTGATAAAAGGAAAAATGTTTCTGGAGAGTTCCAGAATAGTTTAAATGTTTTTTTTTTAAATATGGACTTGATAAACTTAAAATCAAGACAAGAAAGACTCAACCACAGAGTAAAAATGGCATCTGATTTCTGCCCCTATGTACTTGGACATGAAATGGTCACCATGGCCCTGAACAGTTTCCTGAAAACTGCATTTATGCAAGGTTATCACCAATCGTTTTTCTTTTTGAGCTGTGTGAAATGTCAAGATTTCTTAGTAAAATGTTCATCTTCTAAGAGGTTTATCTAAGACAATTTTTCTCTTAGACTGGCTTTCTTTGTTGGGACATGCAGTGGAGATTTGGCAATCGCCCGTTTTATTCTATCCGGGTAGACAGCCGAGTCAGTTGGCCAGTGCTGGCTGGCTCTCCACGTGGGACCCACCAGGCCTGACTACACGGACCCAGTGCACTGCAGATATCTGTGAGGCAGAAGTAGAAAACAGGGTCCTGCTTCCCTGGAAAGTGTTCTGGAATCCATGAGCTGCCAGCAGGTTCAACTATAAAGTGTATATCCCGTCGCCCACCTAACAAGACACAAATGCGCTCCAGGCATCCATAGCAATGTGCTGGGAAGAGAGCTGTCAGGGATCTCAATGGCTGATTCTGCTGTCTCAGATCCTCTGGCCAAAACCACGTGTACCCCTCCCCTGGATCCATCACAGGAGAAAAAGCAAAAGCCGAGATAAGTGTCTAATGCTTCCCCCTGACAAGACAACACCGTGTGTTCATCTCTAGTCACCTCCATTTCTCAAGTAGTATGTCCCAGGGTAGAAACACATTACCATTTTACATTTTCTGATCAAAGTAGTTAAAACTATAGCCTTAAAAAGATTTCTAATTTTAAAGCAGATAATGCAAGTGAAACACACTAAGACAATGAAATATTTGTACGGAAGTCATAGGGAGGAAGAGTCTTGCTATAAATACACAATGATAGCATGAGTTCTCTCGAGGGGCGATGCAGTGTTGCTTGCTGTTCGAGGCTATTTCTCAAGCATCCTGGCTCTGCCTGATGGGCCTCTCTGTCCAGATCCTCTGGCGTGTGGTTGAGAGCAACTCAAACTTGATGAAGGCCTTGATCCATCTTCTGCTGCAAATGCGTATAGGTGCACAGGGCTCTTCCATGACATCTCTTAGACTCTGCATCCAGTGCACAATGAAGGGGTTCCTCTTAAAAATAAGACATTCTAAATAGTGCGTTGTCAACATTTTGCATGGAAAACCATCTTTGTTGTAAAATCCATGGCAAGTAGAGAGGTAACGACCCCAACTTGGTCAGGTAGGTAGGTGAAGGTTCTTGCAAAATCTAAAAATAAAGAAAATACAAGGTTCTTCCTTCTCATTTCTCACCCATCCTTAGGAATGGGATTGCTTCCTAGTTTGGTTTCCCAGGAACACAGACTGTAGACGTGAAGTGGGAGTGTTGCTACTTTGATTCCTCGAAGAGGGAAGTCTAGTTGACCGTGTCCACAGTAGTGGTGGCCTTTCCTCCCTCCGTCTGTTTTGCCCCCATGTCTTGGTCTCCTTACCAGTCCCTAAAGAAAAGAAGAGAGGAGACCCAGCTGGGGAAAGAGCGGGGAGTGTCCCAGAAGGCAACTGGATCATACTTTTGTTTAAAACATTTTGCTGTAATATTCTGCATCAATCTTAATTTGATGACCTGGAAAAAGTGTTTAGTGGAGATACTAAAAGCTTGGTTTTAACGTCCTACAGATCTGTGTCTGAGCATATATTGTGAAATGTTTTGGCCTTGTGGTTTTGAGCAACGTATTTCAGTTCTGTCTTTTCTTGAAAGTCCCGATAATAACATCAACCTTCTTGGGCTGTGGTCAAGATCAAGTGAGATAATGTATATAAAAAAATTGGCCTACCAGTAAATGTTCCCTATCTGTAGTGAAAATTATAAACGAAAACTGTCAATGTCAAAAAAGTAAACAAATGTTTGAGCTCTTGTCATGGCCTTTCTTGGAGGAGGAAGCAGATGGGTCAAGTGAATTTCATTCAACCGATATTACTGTGTCAGAGGTGGGTGCATTACAAACCTAAGGCCCTAAGGACCATTGACAGAGATTGTGGACAGCGGAAGTGGGTTGAGGGTAAAGATGCATATCTTGTAGCAAGATATTTTTTAAATAACATTGAATAAATGCCGTGTATGCATTTTAAAGGAACGTTAGCACTCTGAAAACATTAAAATTAAATATATCAATCTTTGAAAGCACTTCTTGACTCAAATATATGGACAGGTTCTTCTGGACCCTAGGCACACATTCCAAGAAAGACAAATTTTCCAAGGTTCTTCTCATAACACATTCAACATAAACAATCATTTATTTTTCAGCACACTTTCATTTCCTATAACCTTGCAGTAAGCAAGAAGTTCATTAAAGTCAGCCCATGGAATTGCACCTAAACTTTACAAAGTGACAGAGGAAGTTGGGAAGGTTCCTGCTTCTCCCACACTGGCACTGTGGGAGGTTCTGGCTTGCATTTCAGAGCCTAACCAGCTGGAAACTAATGCTTAGAGCTTTCAGGTCTCCAAGTCCCAGACTTTGCACCCAGGGGTGCCAGCTCCCTTTTGTCTCTCAGCCTCTAGAAACTCAGTATGTCTCTGATCCATTCACATCCAAGAGCATTTCATCCTGGTGAAAGGACACTAAAACTCTGTCACAATAGATTACAGTGCATCTAGATCACACTCCCAGGGCTGAAGCAAGGCAGGATTATGTGTTTGGGAAATGAGAATGAAAAATCTAGTAGAACCAACAGAGGGTAAGGAAGGAAGGGAGCACTTACCATTTCGATCATCCTGCCCTCGGAATTATTCAGCTTCACACCTTACTGCGTTCAAAGAAAGTAGTCGACATGACCACCCTTTGTCCAAAGAAGTCACCTTTAAAAGTGCTGAGATGTTCTGCAGACCAAGTTGCAATCCAATCCAAGTTGCAAAGATTCTGTAAGATCTATCTACTTCAGCACAAGCTGCTGCACTTGATGGTCTTACAGACCCATCTTTCAGGAAAAGTTTTGACCTTGTTAGAGCGCCACAAAAACTAAACCAGTTCTATGTAAGTGTAAAAAATGCCAATATTGATCAGAATAGTTCCACATGCTTCAATGTAAATGTACGTGATGTGTCTTCATTTTGGGTTTTGAAAGAATGGAGATATTAATTATATATATATCATGAAGGAGGATACCCACCATTCTTGTGGTAATTAAAATCGTATATATATGGAGATTTTATATATATATATATATATATATATATATATATATATATATCTCCCATGTCTTGTGTTCATCCAGAACTATTTAGTGAATCAAACGCGGTTTGCTTCTCTCCCCAGAACTATGTGCATGAAATCTAGCCTGTGCAATTGAAAAAGAGATTAATTGCTCAAGCTCCAACTAATAGCATTACCTTCTTAGCAATATATATGCATGGCCTGTTAAAATGCATTTCTTTTAAGATTTAAGAGAGGGTGCACAGAAGCACATTGGGGACAGGGGGAATTCACATTGATACTGTCATATGCACCGTAATAAGAATGTTTAGCAACAAAACACATCTCAGGAAAAGGTTGTTTTACATATTGCCTACAACTTCCTTCTTACCTTGTAACTAGAGTTTTAAAAAGACCCAGATTTTTAAAGCAGGCTATTATATTTCATTTGCCTTTATGTTTTTTAAAAGAAACTTCTCTTGTTTTACTTCAAATATATAAATATTCCATTGGCATTGCCCCCTATCAGAAATTTCCTATGAATATGCAGAGTTATAAAATACTAAATGGAAATGAGAGAAGCAGCAATATAAACTGAGGAAGAAATAAGGAAAAGAGGAAGGGAGGAATGAAGTGCTGGCTAAGAGCCCAGATGAAACTGAACGGTCACATTCCCAGCAGCGGGAGTGAGCTTCATCGACTAATGTAATCTGTGAAGGCCAGAGAGAAGGGAGAGGAGATTGAATTTCTATAACCTGGTGGCTATGATTTAGCTGCCCAAGCGGACAAAGCAGAGGACTCTGAGAGAGACAACAGCAGCTATTTTTCTGCACTTCCAGGAGAGCAGACATCCCCCACCTCTGCACCATTCTCCCAGAATCCTATGTGTGGGAGACTCCCCTTGCCCCTCTGCCTTGGGAGATGAGCTTCTGGTTCACAGAGATGCTTTTCTCACTGTACATCTGTTTCTGGTGTCAATGCCACCACCTCTTACTTCTGTGACATTGGATCAACCATACCTACAATTTAGTAGGTGCCCCTTCTAGGCTGCAGGCAGCTCTGTATTACAAAGCCCAGTTACAGGCATTGGGTCTCTGTGAGACCTTAAAAGGTCTCCAAGCAGGGATGAGCTCTACATCCTGCTAGACTGAGTGACATTAGGGTTCTCACTTTCCCCAAATGAGGAAGCTCAGAGTTTCCCTTATACAAAACAGACTTGAGATGCATACTAAATTCTGTGCTTTTTTCTCCCAGAGTGGACTATGTGGTTTTCTTTTGCCATGTTCCAATCACATTCTTTAAAATCAGTGGACATTATCATCTAAGGATTCCTTCTACCAGACTTTCAAAAGAAAGATGGTCCCACTGTAATGTGCATCTTTGCATAAGAGATGTCGCTAAGGATTTTGAATGCTATTCCACTTTTGTCTACTTTTTGAGAGCTTTTTTTTCCCCATCTTTTTTGATTTGGAGATTTTTGGTGATTGTTGTTTCTTGTTTGTTATTGGGTTCAAGGTTTTTCACTTCTCCCTGAAATGTCTCCTTAGATTAGGACTAGCAGCGCTTCCTCTATTTTCTCCTGCATAGATTTCCCTTTGTGGTGACCAGTATAGGAGGGCAATGAGGTACCTGCGCTATAGCTTGACATCATGGCAGGCCAACCACATTTCCCGTTGTTCCTGCTGAGGGCTCCCTTCTCTGACTGGTTTTGACAGAAAAGCCATTCAGAGTTGAGTTCAATGTCCAATATGCTACCAGCACTAGAAGCCCATCAGCTGATTCCTGCTCTCCGCATCTCTGCAGGTGGGAAACCTGATGCCAATTACCTGCTCCTGCCTCTGCAGGGGTCCACTCAGAAAACAGGAGAATAACAAGGCTTCCTGTGACCGCCTCTGGCTGTAATACAATTTGTTCCCATCTGCCCCCAGGCTCACCCCTGCTCAGACTCCGTGGGAAGCTGCTACTGATCACTGCTGTATTAACTCAAAACTCATTTGCTTTATGGAAATTCAGTGCCCTTATTTCACAAGGGAATAGAGAAACCCAACAGGCTTCCTACCCAGCTGGTATTTTCCGTGTAAGCTACTGCATCTGTAAAATTAGATTCGAATAACAGGTTATTTTCAGGATTTATAAACTCGGTATTGCAAATAGTACTCTGGCAAGTGATCTCAGAATCCCCTTTCTATCTATGAATCAATGGCATAACTTCTGAATGGGCTGGCAAAAAAACAGCAATAAGAAAAATTTGGGTTAACCCAAAAAAGCTTCTCATTTGACTTTTATTTGTTTTAAATAAATTCCATCTATTTGTTAGAGGGGAAAATGGAGGTGGAGCTAATACTGATTGCTTTTAGAATGAACTCATTGCTTCTAACCAAATCTTATCAGAACCAAATCTATAAATTAAGTTACATAATACAATTCAATCCATCATTGTAAGGAACATTCACTACAACAAATCCCACTGAAATGAAGAACCAAAGTGGTCCACTGAGGTTGCTTGTACCAGGATGCCTGCAGCCTGGCACAAGTGCATGGATGAGTATAGGGAAAATAGGGACACCTCTGTCACAGAACCGTTTTCCTTGCCATGCGACTGAAGCGTCCAGTAGAAAATTGAGAGATCCGTTTGGTTACTCTTCACTCATTGATTCTGAAGACAGTTGAAGCAACACGCTGGCTGTTGTGTGCCTGGCTGATTTCTCACTTAGAGACAGCTTGAAACTGAGCAATTACAGGCACCATGAGGGAGAGGCCACCTGGAACTTCCAGCAGAACCAAGGGTTAGCAAATGCGAATCCAGTGATGGCTGTGCGGGTAATGAAGGTGCTGTTCTGACAGCTTTAAAAATGATGAGTGTTTCTTCTGGCTCTGCTTTAGCATAGGGCACAGATATCTTCATTAAAAAAAAGAAAAACAGGGAATATTAGTGTTCGGTTGGACCTACAGCATCAGTCAGTTTGATTCTAACAGGCTAACAGAGAATAGGCGTCTTGACCTGTCTCTGTATTTTCTTATATTTTGAAGCACAGGTCTCCTAATACTGAGATACCCACATTCAAATATCATTTGAATTTTAGTACCCACTGTTTGAGAAAATCCATAATGAAAATTAAAATGTCAATAACACTTTTAAATGTGATTTTTTATTTTTCAAAAGCATCCGCATTCATTTGGAAAATAGTTCTATACATATTCTTAAAATATATTCATTTAGGTCCCCTCTGATCACTGGGAACATCTTTGCTTACAGTCTCTCACGAATCCAAGGACCACTGTGATCTTTTTAAATGGCTGATTTGTTTAAATTTTTCATTATCAATCAGTTGCTTTGCACTTTAAGCATACTTTAAAATAAACACCATCACTCCCCAAAATACTCAGACATACGTGAGCCTGAGCACACACATACACACGTGCATGCACACATTTATGTGAACATGGAGGCATACGTGCACGCATCCACATACACACAGGCACACGTATGAAACACACACATACAGACACCTACCCCTGTGCCCGCATGTGAAAACGCACACATGCATATACATGCACACACAACACACAAACACATGCACATTCAAACACACGTACAACATCATAAAATGAGCCCTTGGAAATTATATGGTAATTGTGATCAAAATAGAAAATACCAATGAACCAAAATTAGAAAGTGGGGCTGGAGCGGTGGCTCAGCGATGGCAGCGCTTGCCTGGCATGCGTGAGGACGCAGGTTCGAACCCCAGCACCACATACACAGCTTAGTGTTCGAGCAACCAAAGTCACATGAAAAACTAAATAAAAGGATTGATTCTCTCTTTCTCTCTCTCTCACTGTCCCTCTGTCTTTAAATAGAAACAAACCCTCCAAAATTAGCAAGGGCTTACCTCCTTCAGCAGAAGTCTAGAATCAATAAGTTACTTGCAAATACCTTTATATTCTCGAAATAAAATGAAAATTTTGATATGCTTTCAACTGTACCTCCTTTATTTAAATCTTAATTTTAAATTCAAATCATTCTATTATCTCTAGGCACAAATCATTCTTTTGTGTCCACTAAAACCACCAACTTCACTGAAAATATGAATCATCATAAATTCTGAATCCATAAAATTTAATATTATTATTTATAATCTAATACCATAGAAATATCTGAGTTGAGCATAGCACTATGAATGTTGGGATATAAATTCTCATTAATTTAATATGAACTAAGTTATAAATGTCAGCATACATAGTCCCATCATATGCCAAATTTATATATGTGTTTATATATACATATATGTGTGTGTGTATGTATTAATACCACCATATGGAACTACACATGCCCTTGTTATGGGAATATATCAAACAAGATAAAGGGACTATTTATATGGATATAAATGGTAATTTATTTTGTCATATTAATGGGAATTTAAAAAGAATTATCATACACTTTCATATTGTCATATAAATTCCCATTAGTTTAATGGGAATTAAAGAAGAAATGAGCTTCCAGTAAGTCATCCCTCCTTTTCAATACATGTCCTGAACTTTTTGTCTAATTAAATAATAATTCTAACTTAAAATGACAATCTTGTTTTCATTTTGCTGTTATATGAAAAAAAAGAAACCATTTTGCAAAGAGAGCTTTATAAAAATAAACTGAAAAATCTATCAAATGTAGCAAATATGCAAGCTTTGGTTTTAAAGTGTGAGTTTAAACATTAGGTGCTATGTCACTTGTCATTAAATTTTTTGTAATATTAATGACACATTTTTGCTATCCAAATATAATTTCTGCAAGAAAAGGGAAGATTGCTGCAAGTTTTTAATTAGCTTTGAAGTTGAGGCAACTAATAACATTAGTTTTTAAAGATACCCATAATGTTTAAGTGCCAAAATAAAAATGGAAATACTTTTAAGAATCTGCTTGGTAAGAATCTGTCATGGTTAAGTTCAAATGTTCTAAACAGATTCAGGCCCACAAACTGCCTTTCTCCCCAGCAACAGAAAGGTCATCAGGATTGTTCCTTCTTTAGACTGTAGCTTCAAATTAAAGCAAACATGAACCATCAGCCCTTCTACCCATTCATCAACTCAGGCATTGCAGTCCTGGCCAGGAGAAGAGCAGAATTTGATCTCTTTCTTTGAAAATGTGAGGGTGAAATGTGAGAGCTGGAGTCCTGTGGCTACATATCCATTCAGCCTCAAAGGCAGGATAACATGTTCATTTACACCCGTCCAAATACCTGAAGAGCAAATGGAAACGCATTAAAAGCATTCTAGGGTAGTTCATATTCAACGATTTATATCCAAGTACATGAAAGCATAACCACATCTTTCAAAACATACTATGAAACCCATAGGTTTAACAATGAGCACAACTTGTTTCTTGTGTTTGTCTTTAAGATCTTCTCCCACATCTATCTTTCAGAAATACTTCCCTGGGAATGTGTTGCACTGATAAGCCCCTACTAGGAAAATAGAGAGAAATATGTATATTGTTTGTTGTATGGATGCAAAAAGAGCAATATTTAAAAATATGCAACATCCTTTTCGTTTTGATGTCTGGGAGTTTTTCTTTAATCTGTTTTTCCTGTTTTAATTAGGGTACTGACCCCATCATACTATCTTCTTACTATCAAAAATAGAAGGACCTTCAATTGCAGTAAAGATCATCATTCCATACATTATGCACATTTCCAGATAGGACAATATGATCAGACTGAGCTTTTAAAACAATTACCTGAGGGCTGGAGCCGTGGCTCGGTGGTTACAGTGTTTGCCTGGCATGCACGAGTATGCAAGTTCGAACCTCAGCACCATGTACACAACTGAGTCTCGGATCAATGAAGGCCATATGAAAAACTAAATAAAATTGGTTCTTTCTTTCTCTCTCTCTCTCTCTCTCTCAGTGTCCCTCTCTCTTTATTAAAAAAAAAAAAAAAGAATTACCTGACTCATTGTGGTGATCTCATAGCAGATCAAAATGTTGACTAGGGCATCAAACAGTAAGCACATTGCTAAATTATTTTTACATTATTCCGATCTGACTGTTTAGGACAGTTGTATGTAAAATAATACAAACTTTTGCATTGTATTCCTCTTGCTGTGCCAGAACCCATCAACATTTTGGGTTGTGTTGTGGTATTCTTGCATGTAACATTGATATATACATATATGACTAATAAAGAAAACCTAATAGTGACACAAGCCTAATTTCCTTTGTTTTTCTTATTCTCACATGATAACTCACCTGTTTAGGTGAAAGTTTCTCAAGGGAAGTGTTGTAATGTAGCCAAAGAACTCAGGAATTATGCTTGTAGTTGTCTTTGATGTTGAATAAGTACTTCGAAGGGAATGAAAGAAGTAGACTTTCTGTCCTTGTGAATTATTTCTAATTCCTAAACCTTGACAACCATCACGTCTTAAGATAGAATAGTCAACCAAACCATACACTGAAAAAAAAAATTCTGTTGTAAAAACTACACAGTTGAAAATGTAGGTAGGTAAATTCACCTCTTGTCTACTTTTCAAAACTAAATGCACTGTTGATATATTAAGCAACGAAACTCTTGCAAGAAACAAGGAGTTCAATAGGTGACATTTAGATCATACTATAAGTGGTTAGGTGTGATTTTATTAAATTTGTAAAGAATCTCAACATGAAAACATTCTGTGGTAAGAAAAAACTATTTTAAAATAACACTGGATAACTCCAGGTTACCTATTATGAAGACTTATCAACATGGACCTTTTGGAAAAAAATTCTATGTCCAAATAAGTACAAATTTGTGCAGAGCATTACCTGATGCAACTTCCTAAAACACACTTTTGTTATACTTCTTCTGCTGTTCACAATCTTTGAATGATGTCCACTAACAATTAACTGGTCAGCTCCCATCATCCCACCGTAAAACTGAAACTGAGCAGCAAATATACCATTCATGGTAACTTTTGAAATAAATAGTATGCCCTTAGAGTTCTATTCTTTTGAAAATGTTCATAGGTGAATAATTATAGTATTAGAAAAAATATATATATATTTCACACATATAAATATAGATATAAGAAAATGTATCTAAAGGATATATAAGCTCTAGATAATGATTGTCAATCTATTTTCATGTACCTGTGCCAATTTTGTTAAAATATTCACAGAATTGAAAACTTGAGACTCAATGGGCATACATCTAATCCCTTTCCTGATACATAAGGGCTTTCACACTTGGTGTGAACATAGGATAATTAATCCATCCACTCTGCTATTCATAGATATTTAGGTTTTTTCCAGTCTTAGATTGTCATAGATATTGCCAGTGCATACACATCTTCAGGAGAGAGTGGTTTGGTAAATAATGGCCAACAGTTTCCAGGGTGATTTTACTCATTAAGCCTCCTGCAATGTGTGAGATGGTCCCAGAGCTATCCATCTTGGTCAATAATTGATATGGCCATTTTTTTTACCAGCTTTAGCCATCTTGGTGGTATTTGAAGATATCTTATTAAAGGTTAATTGACAGTTTTGATAGCTATTATGCTGAGCATCTTAACTTTATTGCATTTAGACACTTTCATTTAGAGTATCTACGTGCAATTTTTATCTCTTCTTTATTGGCTTATAAGTTATATTTTAGAACTTCCAGATAAAAATCCTTCATTGATATATGTTGTTTCAAGTATCTTCTCCCACTATTTTTTAATAGAGGAATTATATTTTATTTTTTACAACAAAACATCTTTATTTTATTTTTTCTGTTTATGTGCTGCTAAGGAGAGAACCTAGCACCCCACATGTGCTAGTCAAGCACTCTGTCATGGGCTACAACCCAAGCCCCTACATATTTTTTTAAATTGTTTTAAAGGTATAACTGGATGAAAGTTCTGGGTTTTAACCTAATCTAGTTTTCAATGACAATGGGTTTTCCTTCCTGTTTAAAACATCTTTGCCTACTACACAGTGAAAAGTACATGCTTTGTTTTCATCGAGAAGCTTCTACCTTTCACTCCATAATCCATCTGAAAATTGTTTCTGCATACGGTATGAAGAAGGCTTTCATGAGATTTACGATATGAAGACTGATTTTGCTATTCTTGGCCCTTTACATTTCTTCTTATTTGCTTATCATTTTCTACAGAAAAGGCCTAGGGGGTTTGGACCAAGATAACCTGTCTACAGGAATGGCCTGTCATTTGATTGACTGGTGCATAGGTTTTGAGAGCTGAATAATAGAAGAGTCTTCAAGCTTGGTCAAAGCCAAAGTTTAAAGAATCTAGCAGGTCATGCTTGACTTGGTGGACAGCGGGGAGCCATCGTCAGTGCTGAGGCAGGGTAGTCAGCTAGTTAGATTTGCTTCTGAAAACTCAGTAGGAGGTGGCACCCATGCTAGACTCCAACCACAGAAGTTCTCAGATACAGTCCTGCGATGTCAAATTATGTTCATACCCAGGTGCTAGGAGTGAGTCACTCCTTCCAAACCACAGAGCGAAAAGTTTATGGCCAGAACTAAGGCGAGAGACCTCCCCACGTGACAAAAGCAGTCAATGTAATGTTCAATTCCAGGACACTAATGTTCTACCAAGCCTTGGTTTAAGAAGCACAAGAACGCTAACCTCTCTGAGCCTAATCTAAGGAGAGAAATGCAGTTCTTTGGCCCACCCCTCCCATTTCCTCAAGTCCCCAGGCCAAGGCAGGGAGTCGACCCAGCACTGAAAGTTCTAGAGTCACAATACATCCCAAAGCCACACTGTGAACACACTCATTCAAACCAGCAGCTCATCAAAAGATGTTCAATCCTCATGAGACTCTTCCTACTCAGGATTCTGACCCAGGTCAGAGCAGGAGCAATCAGGCCACCTGACAAAACTACAGGCCATATTTTTTCCAGAATCCAGCTTGCTGAGCAGCTCATTTAAAAATTCATATGCACTTTTAGGATGAGTCAAAGAGAAATACTAGTCGAGAAGTCAACCGGAGAACAGTAGTTAATCCAGTTCTTAAAAATAGGTGCCAGCAGCTGCCTATTTCAATTATTCTTTCTAGGGCTGAAGCAGTAGCTTGGTGGTTAAAGCGCTTGCCTGACTTGCGTGAGGACAAGGGTTCGAAACCCAGCACCACATACACAACAAAGTGTCAGAGGAATGAAAATCACATGAAAAACTAAATAAAAATTGCTTCTCTCTTTCTCTCTCTCTCTTTCACTGTCCCCTCCTTCTTTAAAAATAAATAAATAAATAAATAAACTAGAGTTCCTGCTGAGACAAGGTGGGCTCACAGACCCTCTTCATTTTCCACCTATCTCTTCCAGGGTTGTGGGACTCCCAGTGGCAGACTGGTGGCCAGCCAAAGCTTGGAACTTTTTCTAGTTGAATATATAGTGCATATCCTAACAAGACTTATTTTCACTGTTTCTATAATTCACTGCATAGAATACACTGCACACAGCTTTTGCAAAAGGAAAACGGGTTAAAATTTCAAAAAGCACATGAGAACAGATATCCTCCCTTGCGTAGACTGTGCACCCACTCTAAAGAACACTGGTGCGGTCTCTGTCCTAGCTCTTGATTAGGCTTCACCTTTTCTCTAGCCCCAGACTCCATGGTCAGCCTATGGGACACTTCATCCAGCCACAATGCCAAACTTTTCTGAACTACCTGAGCCTAACTTCCTAGTTTCCAAACTTCCCTATCAGCCTTGGGACATGCCAAGGCTCCCAAGAAATAGAGGCAGTAGCTCCGGGTGGGGCTCAAAATTCTGCTAGCACAGCCAGGTTTTTGCATCAGGGTTAGTTTCTCTTTGAAACTAGATGTGGGTTTTGCAAGAATAAAATCAAAGCAAGCACACTAAGAGTTTGAGGTAGGGAAAAAAATGGAAAGAATTTGATATTTAATATTTCCTGAAGAAGCATCACTAGAAAACACAAAACCTCGTGGGACTTTCCTTTGTTGTGTTTTCACAATTTGGATTACACGTGGAGGGTGGAGGAACCATTATCTTTTGAGGGTTTAAAGCGTGTAATGATGCAATTCATCTGGACAGCCTGAATTATGATATCCTGTAGGAAGAAGCCTGGTTGGTCCCGTGGAAAGAGCTGAATGAGTTTGTTGGTTGTGGCTGTCATGAACGCAGGAGAAGCTATTTCCAAGGCATCACATGCAAAGTCCTACCTGGGTCACAACCTTCTTGAGTGTTCCTTGGCTGGGCTACCACTACCTCTCCCATTTCTAACTGCACTGTTCCATAAATCCATTCTGAGGCCAAATTTTAGTATGAGGAATTCTTTACCCAAGGTAGCAGAGAGGGAGAAATAAGAGAAATCCCTACGGGAATGTATGACATTAGGCTGTCCTCAACTCTCCTAGCCAAACATCGTTCTCAAATTTTAGCTGAATAATCAAGAAAGAGATATCAGAGGGAGTCAAGTGAGTCTGCAGGCTGAGCTCAGCTAAATCTCTCATACCCTCCTCCCTGTCTGGAATGGCAAGGGGCCCTCATATCCCACCTAATTTCTCAGCCACTAAGCCCTGTTCCTGAGCACTCTTCTCCCTGTGACTCAGCACCCCCAAGGACAATGCTCAAGACACATTCTGAAGTTCAAGGACAATGAAAAATATACAGCTCCTTAAATTCAAACATATGGGAGAACAATGGAAATTGGCAGCTACTTCCCATAGCCCACATGTGACGTAGGTGCAGCTGGGGTAGGAAGGGTTTCTAATCCCTCACATGTTGAGGAAGGGCTCAACTAGGAGGTAGGCAGAGAAGTAGGGAAATGCTCACACCCACCTGACACCAAAGACCCTACTAAAATTGGCAGATAAAAAGTACCTTTGAAGCTCTTATGGTCTAGATTTGGAATGTCCCCTATAAAGCTCTTGTGCAACAAAGTTCAGAGATTAAAAAGTCTGGATCATGAGGGCTGTAACCTCATCAGTGGATTAATCCACTTGATGGATTAATAATTTGAATAGACTTCCAGCTGGTAGCTATAGGCAGGTGGGCATGAAAGGAGGGAGTAGGTCCTCCATGCCATTCCCACATTTGCCTTTTCTGGGTTGAGCCTTGGAAAGAACAAGTAACTTGGCCAATATGTTTGCAGGGAGAGAAATAATCAAGATGGGTTTCAGGAAATTGAAGATTCCTGACTCTAGTAGTTGGTATTAGAATCGAGTAGAAAAGACAGGAAGAGGGGAAGATATCTACCAAATGTTAAAGAGGTTAGGAACACAGCTATGACTTCCCGTTGGGGACTTAATACTGGTACGCTTTTATGGGGCATCCTAAACTCTTTAGAGTTCTCCCCTTACAATCTCTTTTCTTTAAAATTCCTTTCAAGCTGAAGCACATTGTATTCCAGAGAACACAGAGGTCTGACAGCAGTGGCCCTTTGAGTGGTGCCTTGTCTACACTTCCATTCTCACCCAAGTGGCTGGTGTTTCAGAGAGGGGACCTGGTGTGAGAAGCCCTCTGTAGTTTACAGCCATCCTTGAAGAAAGAAAGCGCATTGCTATGGCTGCGGATGGTCTAACACACAGCCACGAGTCTGCAATAAGCTAATAATTTTCAGAGAAGCAGAGTGAAAAACCCTTACAAGCCCCTGGCAAGTGTGGGTAACATATCACCCCCCCTAACTTGCATCTAACTTGCTAGAAATTTGACTGAATGCTTTTCATCTACTCTGTTGTGTATGAAACTGAAAACCTGACCTACAGACCTAAGTGGTCAGACAAGCAAGGAGCTTAATCCCATTGCCCACTGTTTAAACTTCCCAGTGATATTATCTCCTGGCAAAAAATAACAGGCCAGTTGGGGGAACCCAAAGTCATTGAGGAGTAAGTGCGCAGACTCTGGTATCATCACGCGCCCTGCCCGGAGAGAAAGCCAGCACAGAGGTTCTGAAATATTGATATGCAAGTCACTCTCAGGCTGTGAGTCAGTTTTCTTCTGGAAGTAATTAGCAATTACCAGCATTTATCCAGTGAATGGGAGTCAGGCAAACAGACAGACACTGGCAGTCTGTCATTATCACACAAAAGAACTCCAGCTTTTATCCTCCCCAGAGGAAATGAGACTCAGAACACCTCGACTTCCAGGCTCACACGCTTCCCAGACCTATGATTTGTTCCATCATCAAACTTAAAAATAATATAAAGTTCAACCATTTACAGCTGAGGAGCTGCTCACACATGTGCCTCCCAACACTCCTGAGCAGCTCCAGAAAGCGCTAGAAGAGACTGGAGAACACTGATGTGCCAGTCAACCCTCAGAGAGCCTCTGCTGGGCTCACCACCCTTTGAGTCCCTCCTAGGAGGGGCACACTTCCTGCAAAACCTCCTTCCTTTACCACACCCTAACATCTAGATGTTGTTCTTACGTGGTGTCTCGTCCACGGGCCTGTGGTGCCAGGCAGTGGGCTAGGTTGCAGACAGGCCGAAGAAAATGCCCAGAGAGAGTGTAGGAGACAGAAAGCTTACTGGGAAGAGCTTATGAGAGACCAGTGACAGCTCCAAGAAGAGTTCCGCAGCAACAGGCTGACAAGGAGCACACTGCCTCTCTAATAAATGGCCTCCTCTCCCCCATGCTGTTTTGTCCTGAGTTGACCAGCCAGACGAGTGACACCTACAGTGTCCTCAGTGCACTCAGTTCCGCACCGGTCCCCCTCAAGGTGTGGTTTTACATTTTAGGTTGCAGAATCAGTGACATCACCAGCATTAGCTTGCTCACTTGGCTTATTGGAACAGCACCTTGAGTATCCTCTTGGTGTACAGGCAAGCAAGTAGATTTCTACAGAAAACACCGGCCTGCCCCTGTCCCCAGTTTGCACAAGAGACAGCCAGTGTCCTTCAAGATGATGTGTACCTGTCTGAAAGCTTCAGCCCAGACTTGCTCTCATTGTTCCCTTCACTTGGCGAGGTTTTGGGAAATAGAAAGGGGTCATTCAGGAACATGGTGTCTCACCATCCCTCTTTACTTTGGGGTGACACATATGGTCAAGTCAACTGAATAATTTCTCATCACATGCCAATTTAAAGCCAGCACTAGACACTTGCAGAATCAAGTGTGAATAAGTGACCCAGGCATGGTCCCAGTTCTTCGGTACCATACTTACAGTAACGCAGTCAAAGCCAACTTGAATTGGCATTCCCTGGTAGTCTGGCAGCTAGACTCTGCACCCTCAAACTTGGATCAGGTCTCCCTCTGACTCCATCAGATGCATGATTTGGAGCAAAATGTTTAACTGCCCTGAGCCTTCGTTTAGCTTTCTCGTTCATCAAAAGCATAAGAGTTTCCTCCCATAAAGGAGAGAATTTGCTTCTAAATCATATTCCCTTGCACCCTGCAAGGGCAAGACAGTGTAAGTCACTAGCTTGTCCTGCTCTTCAGATAGCCCATTGGACTGTCTCACCCCTAAGCCTCAGGGCTATATCCTCCAGGTCCCTTAGGTTCAAAAGTCCAGTTCCCAGCTGGTGCAGTGGCACAGCCTGGCATGCATGAGGACACGGGTTCAAACCCCAGCACCATGTATAGAACAAAGTGTCAGAGCAACAAAAGCTGCATGAAAAACTAAATAAAATCGATTCTCTTTTTCTCTTTCCTCACTGTCCCCTTCACTCTTTTCTTTACATTTTTATTTAATAAACATGGTCTTACAACAGGAGGGGTTCATCGTCATACAATCAAGAACAAAAGTGTAATGACAGAACAAGTCAATATTGATGTCAGACCATGGTTTTCCCCTTTGGGTTCCCCATGGTTCCATGTTTCACTTTACTTAAAACCCAAGTTAATTGGACTTCTTGTAGAAGTCAGAGGTTCCCCTCAGGTTAGAATCCCCCATACTACCTCCCTCTGGTCACCTTGATGTCCTTCTTATTCCCTTCCCCCCTCCCAAAACCCCTCCCTACATCCCCCAGGAACCTAAGCACAGTTCCCCATGATCATGGAAGAATTCATACATGCTGAGGTAATTGTTAGGTTAGCCATCTAATGTACTAATTCCGCTTATATTCTAGCATCCACAAATGAGAGAAAACATTCGGCCCCTGAGTCTCGGAGTTTGGGATACTTCACTTAGCAAATTTTTTTTCCATCTTCATCCACTTGGCTGCAAATGCCATAATATCGTTTTCTCTAACAGCCGAGTAGTATTCCATTGCATACATGTACCAAAGTTTTTGGATCCATTCATCAAGCGAGAGGCATCTGGGTTGGTTCCATAATTTAGCTATAGTAAATTGAGCTGCTATAAACATTGATGAAGCTGTATCTCTATAGTAAGCTGATTCTAGCTCTTTTGGGAAGATACTCAGGAGTGGGATAGCTGGGTCATAAGGCGGTTCCAGCCCTAATTTTTTGAGGAGTCTCCACACTGCTTTCCAGAGTGGCTGTACCAGTTTAAAGTCCCACCAGCAATGTGACAGAATTCCTCTTTTCCCACAGCCCCTCCAGTACCTGTCATTGTTTGTCTTCTTCATTTTTGCAACTCTGACCAGAGTGTAGTGACAAAAACAGCATGGTATTGGTACCAAAACAGAATGGAAGACCAATGGAATAGAATAGAGGATTCTGAGACGAACCTCATACCTTTAACTATCTGATATTTGATAAAGGGGGCAAAAACATAGTGTGGAAGAATGATAGCCTGTTCAACAAATGGTGTTGGACAAATTGGACAGCCATATGTAGACACTGAAATTGGATCCTTACCTTTCACCCTGCACAAAAATTAAATCAAAATGGTTCGAGGATCTGGATACTAAATCAGCAACCCTACAATTGCTTGAAAAAGATGTAGGATCGACATTACATGACATAGGGGTTGGCACTGCCATCCTTAGCAGGACTCCCATGGCACAAGCAGTAAAATCAAGAATAAATGCATGGGATGCAATTAAACTAAAAAGCTTTTGCACAGCTAAGGATTTAGTCAAGAGTCAGAGAACTTACAGAATGGGAGAAAAATTTTGCCTGCTACACCACTGACAGAGGGCTAACATCCAGAATATACAAAGAACACAAAAAAATTAAATAACAAAACCACTAATAACCCAATTAATAAATGGGCTATGGAACTAAAAAGAAGCTTCTCAACGGAGGAAGTCCAAAAAGCCCATAAACATATGAGAAAATGCTCTACATCACTAGCAATAAGAGAAATGCAAATCAAAACTTCACTGAGATTCCACCTCACTCTTAAAAAAAAAAAAAAAGCAAAGTCCAGGTGTGCTAATTCCCTCCTGAATTACTGCCCCTGGCAGGGGTGGGGACAGTGGGACTCCAGGTAGCCTATTGCCTACAGTTGTCTGAAGCACTGCAGAACCTCTCCATCCACAAGCCTTTATGGTAGCTTTGCCTTCTGCCTTTCATGACCAGGTTTGACACAGGGGCCAGTGTAGACCTGTCGCACCTGAAGCACAAGGAAGCTGTCATTCCCAGTGTGCTCAGGCACTTGAGAAGCAGAAAAAATGTAAATGCCTCAACTCCTGTACCTGAAATCTCTATGACACTCTGGCCCTGAAATCTGTCCCCTGCATCCTGTGGCGCTCTCTGGAGATTTCCACTCTAGAGTCCCCATGCTCTGTTATTCCTCTCACTCCCTAGTCCAGCCTCGTCTAAGGCTCCCCCAGTTCCATTGAAGAGCCGTGCCCTCATCTCAACCCCAAGCCTGGACCACAGTTCTTCTGTACCAATCAGGTACGGATTTGAATGAACTCCTTAAACATTCCCCTCGACCTTCAGCCCGACATTGCCACGCATGTATACAGACAGGTATGCACATGATTGAATAGGTATAATAAGTGTACAATCGAAGAT
>PVKS010018108.1:0-29138 GCA_004027875.1 Aplodontia rufa
ACATTCATGCAAAGCAGGCATTGAGAAATGCATCAACTCCATTGGTTAAAATCTATGTACAACAGGCATTGAAACTGGTCAAGAGCACCATTGGTTAAAACAAAAGGTGGCAAATACTTCCTAGTACCCACCTGTGACCACCCCCATCTCTTAGTTGGGATAAGGGTGAGCCTCAAGGTCTTTTTGCATTTGAAGGCCCTGAGCACGCCCTGTCAATCACTCTCTGCCTCTGCCAGCTAGCTCTTGGATAGGGGCCCTCTGTCCTGACTACCTAGCCATTTCACTCTCTCCTAATCTGTCTCACCAGTTCTTGCTTCCTCTCTGTCTTCCTCTCATCACCATTTCCTCACTTCCTGTTTTTACTTCAGCCACCCAGGCTGTTCTCCCTCCGACCCATCCCCACACCGGAAATGGCTCTTGCTGCAGTCTGCAATGGTGTTCTTGAGCCTCTCTCTACTGAGCCAACTTTTGTTCCCAGGCACATGTTCACCAACATTTTGGGACACCAATTTCAGGCCCATATTCTGCTAGTCCAGGGTGACCTACCTACGCTCTGTATTGTGTCTTTTGCAAGCTACTGTCAGACAACAAATCAGAGTGACTTGGAAATGAGGAGCTGCACATGTCACCAAGTCCATCTGCTCCAGAGAACCGGTCCATGCACTCCAGCTTCCAGGTGTTACTCTCTCCAAATTCTTACAGCACACCCAGTGGACGTGGTTATCAAGGTCTTAGGGCTGCTGGGGAAATGCCAACATGCCAACTCTCAAGAACCTCCTTTCAGTGAATTTACCCAAGGCGGAAGCCTCCACCTTCGGCCTCAGAGACTGATCATAGCTACGCTTCAAGAAGGGTCTTTATCCGCCAGGGCCAACCTCTTATTAAACAATCTTGCAAAATCAATTCATAAACCAGCATTCCAGATGGGGCCTCATCTTTTCCTGCTACAGTTTCATTCTTCTTCTCTGTTTCCAAGGCTAACCAACCTCTCTGATGACTAGTTTAAGTCTTTAATATGAGAGTGTGTTTAATCAGATCTCTTTAGATTTTCTGTACCTGGCACTTGTTTGTCTTTTTAAAGCCCCCTTGGTACTTCTTTGCACTGAATAAGACTGTTGCTTTCAAATTTTAGTTGTCAGAGGTCATTCATTAAAAAAATATTGACCAATTCTGGGTATTTTCTTGGGTTTAGGAATAAAATGGGGGCAGGGATTGGGCATAGCCCATCCCTCATTAAGTTCATATTGTAATACTATCTGGTCTTCTTGCTTTTCATTCCTGGGGAGAACCTGAGTCTTATTTCCCAACCATAGCGTGTGTGTGTGTGTGTGTTTGCACGTGCACACATGCCAGGGATTAAATCCAGGGGTGCTTAACCACTGATCCACATCCCCAGCCCTTTTTTTACTGTTTATTTTGAGACAGTGTCTCACTAAGTTACTGAGGCTGGCTTTGAGCTTGCAATCCTCCTGCCTCAGCCTTCTGAGCTGCTGGGATTACAGTCATGTGCCACTGCACCCAGTTTATAGCATAGCACATTTTTTGATGGTAGAAAGATCTCTGTGTCATCAAGTCAGGTAGACCTGGTGGAGTCCTGTATGTAACATTTGCTGTGTGTTAATAGACAAGGCAGTGATTGCTCTGAGGCTTGTTAAATTGATATGTAGCTAAAATGCAGGACGGTTTTGCAAGGATGAAGCAAAATAGAGCAAGTAACATCTTGGTGAAGAACTTGGGACTGGTCAGCACCTAATGAATACTAAAGGGCACTTACTAAGGTAATAAATGTAAAATATGATAGCCTTCATACTATTTTTGCCCCTGAATTAAAGCTTCTTGAAGGCTGCAAAGTGTCTTAAACTTCTTCAGACCATAGTAGAAGCCCAAGAAACACATGCCAGTTCAAATGAATAGTCAAGTGAGACTTCCAGCAGACTGCAGTCTTGATTAGCCTTCTATTTTGTCAGTTGTCACAATCATAGCTGTTTCCTCCCCACCCAACTGTGGAACTGTGTAGTTAGCATAAAGTGTGCCTTGCAATAACTTCATGCTTAATTTTCGGTACTGCAAATCTAAGTCCCCATATAGTCACCTGAGACTTTGACTAAATCTTCACAAATATGCACATTATTTTTATTATTAAAAACTAAAGAAATTTAAACTCTGGTGGTTTTGATAGTTTTATTTGTATATAAGAAACCATACTGATTAAGTGCCTGAAAGGAAGGAGGATTTACACAAAGAATACTTTTTGTTGTTCTTGTATTTGGTACTGGTGATTGAACCCAGGGGTGCTTTACCACTGAGCTGCTGGGATTTGCGGATTACAGTTGTGTAACACCGTGCCTGGCATATAAAAATAATTTTAAGAGAAGGTTAAAAATATTTTCTTTATTAATTTTGAATACAGATGTGTCAGTGATCCTGGAATTCTCATTGTTTCAAATAAAATAATGAGGTCATTGTGAAAACATTTGATTTGAGAGAGTGGAGTCACGGTTTTGCATCCTGTTCTACTGAACTGTGCCCTGATTTTTCCCATCACAAAAACTAGCTACAGCACCCCTCAAACTGGTGGAAAGCTCATGTAAGCAACACTCTTGTCTCAAGAGTACTGCTTTCTATATCATAGCTTCCTTGTGGTTGACTTAAGAACTTTATTTATTACATTCTAACTAAAAAAGAGTTAGATTTTAGAGTGTTGGCAGATTGTTCAATGAAATTACGTTGATGATCTGAACAAGAGTGCTAAAGCAAATTTAGATAGCGATGTTCACACTGATGAGCTGGTAGGAGTTTGTGGGATGCTTCCCAGGCCTCCCAGGGTTTCAGGGGGTTCTTGAGAGGGCATCGGGGATACAAGCTCTGATGGTCCACCTCCATGTGAAGTTTCCAGTCGTCTGGAAGAGGTAGACAATAAACTAGTAGTTATAGATTTAGTAAGTATTAAAAGGAAAGAAGTAGGAAGCTTTGAGGGAGAATAAAGAAGGATCCACTTTGGTAGGTTAGTCAGGGAGTCATCTCTGAGGAGAGCTTGAGGAAAGAGAAGGCGCTGGCAGACAAGAGCCTGAGGGATGAAGTCCTTGAGAAGAGAGGTGGAATGCTTCTAAAGATGAATAAATAAAAATATCTCACTGTTAGACCAATGCTTTTTTAAAATAATGAGAACCGAGTGTTTTCAGGTTAATGTTGCTCCCAAGATATGCACTTACTATAGAACAAATAATGTCTCATTTCCACATAGTTGCATAGATTTGACATGTACCTTTCATGCCTGGGTAGAATAATCACTCATACTAGTCCTGAGCATAGGAACTCAGAGATGGTGATCCATTCTTCTACCAAGCAAATTCTGTGAATAGCAGTCACACGTGCCGCAAGTCTGCTCACGTGGTACATACCGTTGCCTTTGAATAGGCTGTGCTGCAAGGAAGGAGGAAATCACGCTCCCAACGTATTCGTATTAATTTCCACCTTGGGGCCTTGGGTGCAGAGGGGTGGGTTCTACTATCAAATGTCTCAGATTATTCTGGAAGGTACAGTGAATGAAGATCATATGTGTGTATGTGTATGCGCACACCAACGTGTCTTGCTGATTATTTAAATATTCTGGGCATCACCATAGCTAGGTACAAACATAATAAGCTCATAGAAATTCCATTAGCAAAAAGCAACCGAGGGAAATGGCTTCATTTGGTAATCTAAGTATAAAATCTTATGATACTAAAACTTCATGGGACATCAAGATTTCTTGGCAATAAATAAGTCAGGTTTGAAATAACTTGGTAAAATCAGTCTATAGAAGCTATGATCTGTGAGGCAGAACTTAGGCCTGCTCTCTAGGTAATGAATAAATTATATAAAACAGCATATTTTGATTTGAACCCAATAAGGAAAAAGCAAACTGAGGACCTCCAACTTCATCTCAACCTCAACCCAATTTCCTGTCTCAAAGTCCTGAAATTTGTGGCTTGCTAGTGCTTGGGAATAGATGCTGGTTTTGTTTTGATGGCTAAGATGTCTGAGGTTGGAGAAGTGTGAAGAAGAGGGGTTGCTACTTGAGGGTGGAACAAAAAGCTGGGGTCACCTCTACTTTTTTGTTTTAATAGGCCAAAGCAATTGGGTTTTTTTAAATTTTTTTATTTATTTATTTTTGTGGTGCTGGTGATTGAACCAGGGGTGCTTTGTCACTGAGCTATATCTCCAGCCCTTTTTATGTTTTTTTGTGTTGAGACAGGGTCTTACTAATTTTTAAAGCTGACCTCAAACTTGTGATCCTCCTGCCTTAGCATCCCAAGTAGCTGGAAGTATAGGTGTGTGAAACCACACCTAGCCTTTTCTGTCTGTATGTCTATCTATTCTCTATCTATCTATCTGAATGAAGGACATTTTCTGAAAGGAGATAGTTTTTCCTTTCACAAAAGGAAAAAAATACTTGATATGTAACATAATTTATTTTATAGACCTTTAAATATATCAACAAAGCACTAATCCAAGATATAGAAATACTTTTCAAAACTATCCAAAATTGATGCTGTATAAATACTGAAGGAATATTGGTAAATTTTTTTCAAACAATTCAGAAGCATAGAAAGAAAAAATTGAAGTTCCTTTCCTTACTTCTTACACCTCACCTCTACCCAAAGTAACCACCGTTATATGTGGCCTGTGTTCTCCCAGTTTCAGCCACACCCCAACTTCTATGTTATATAACACCAGTGTCTAGCTACATTTTAAAAGTATAGATTTTACTAGACATTGTTCTGCAAATTACTTTCTTTATTCTTTAGAGGCCATTCCATGTCATGCTTTTTAATGAATGCATCGCTTTCCCTTGATAGGACTTTATTTTAACAGTGTCCTATTGGTAACTTTAAAAGTTACTTTCAAGTACAGAAATTCTCTGTGTAGTGGAATTTGCTATAATGTGATTTTCAACTGAATGTTTTAAAACCAATGATTGATATAAACTGGGAATTACTTGAATTTCTAGAAAATGGAGGTCCTGAGACTTTAGGGAACTCATTCGTGTTCACAGGACACTGAGCTCTGACTGATTCTCAGCCTGGTGTCCCTTGTGAGTCAGTGAATGCAACCATCCCCTGGGGTTGGGCAGGAAACACAGAGGAAAGAAGATTTTAGTGGGGAAAATAATGCGAGGAAAAGAGGCAGGGAAGTGACACAGCCTGCCAGGGACGAAGGACGGATGAGGGAGTCTGGGACCTAGACCCAGAGGCTCCTGTCACCTCACTGAGCAAAGAGGAGGGAGGCCAAAGGGGTCCAAGAACTGTGTGAAGCCCCTGGGAATGCATGAGATCATGAAGCCCCCCCATCCCTGTTTTTTTGTTTTGTTTTCTTTTGTTTTCCCAAAGGGTAATTTGTTGCCAAAACAAAATTTAAGGGAGAAACTAGAAAGTATTCACATAGGAAGGACATTGTAAAATCTTGATTAAGTCCTGGCTTATATCAGGATAGAAAGGCATGAGGCAGGTTTCAGGAGGGGAGCCACTTGTCTTATAGTTAAATTGGGGTGTAGGCATGCCGGTAATGAACGTTTCAGAAAAGATGAGAAAAGATGCATGGTGTCTACAAGCAAAATAAGAAAGAGGTCAAATCTTACCTGGGTCCCCCTGGCTCACCTTCCTCTCATCTTGGAGGGCTCCTTCCACTTCTCCTCCACCCCCTAAATAGCCTGAGTCGCAGTGTTTCTAAAGCAGATTTGTTCCCTGTGTTTTCCCTGTACTCTTGGTTGCCTTCTCATGAGTCCGTGGTCTGATGCTGGGTTAGGCTGAGCTCAGGTAGGCCATTTTGTCAGGGAACAAATCCAAGCCAAAGACTCTCAAGGAGTGGGAAGACCCCCTCTCCCTACTCCAGCTCGTTCTGCTTCCAAATCTTATTCAGGGCACCTGCAAATTGGCAGACCCTAATTTGCATCGAGAATCCTTATTGCAAAGAATCTGAAAATAATTATTCTCAATTTTGCAGTAAAGAAGAGTGCGCAAGAAAAGAGGTTGGATTTGATGCTGAGTACCAATTGACCATGTCTGTTGAAGAAGGGAGGACTGTTGGGGAGGTATCAAGGAATGAGCATCCCTTCCCTCCAGTCAGGGACACTACTCACAAAGCTAGAAACGTGTTCTCTGTAGTTTGGAGGTTGGGGCAGGTCATGGTGGGAGACATTCTGGTCCATGCCTGGGGATCTCACAAATGAAAGAGGCCCTGACTGCAGAGAAAAAAGAATATTGGTACTGAATTGCAATTGGCCTGTTCTCCCAGAGTCTGAGCCTCAGGAGGACAGTAAAAGGAAGAGTGAAGGTTTCCAAGGGACATGATGGCCCACACGGAAAGAGACCTGGGTGCACCTGAGACCTGTCTGTCTAGGTAGGCTGTCTGCAGGGGAGAGGTGGCTTTAGCAGGAAGAGGCTGGAGGTCAGCTATGGAATTCTTAGAGACTGAGGAAAGGGACATCACACAGGACAGGAGGAGAATGTGGCATTTACAAACACTCCCCGAGAGAGGGGAACAGGTTTGCTGTCTGCCGGGCCTGAGGAGCGTGCTGGAGGCTCTCGCCAACTTCACACGGTGTAAATGGTCACTCCTTACTCTCCTTGCTGCCCACACCTCACCTCAGAACTATCCATACAAGAGAGGAGGGAGGTGAAAGTGACTTCTATGGACACCCTTCAAATTTTTACATTGAAACTTCAATCCCCAAGGAGGCTGTATTTGGAGATAGGGCTTCCAATGGAAATAATTAAGATTAAAAATGAGCTCCTAGTCTCTGATCCAATAGCATTAGTGTTATAAGGAGAGACAGCAGAGAGCTTGCTGTCTCTGTGCCCTGTGAGGACTCAGTGAGGGAGAGGCGGTCTATAAGCCAGGAACAGAGCCCTTGTCAGGAGCCGGATCACAGCATCTTGGTAGAGATGGGTCTCAAACTCTGGGAGAACAGGCCAATCACAGAACTGTGAGAAATAAGCTTCTGTTGCTTCAAACGCCCGTTCTGTGGCATTTTGTAACAACAGCCCTAGAAGACTAGGAGCAGATGACTAAGCTCTTCCCTCTGCCTGCTTCTAACCTGCCAGCTGGAGCAAGGGAGGGTTTCCAACATTCAACAAACCGGGAGTTTCAGTGATGGTAGAAAGCTGGAGATCTTAACTTGTTAGCTTGTATTCCCAGAGAGTGCCCAGAAATATCATGGCATTGTTTGAGATTTTTCCCTCAGGGACTGGAGAACAGGGCTGAAGAGGAAATTTCAAGAGACAGCGGCGGTAGAAGATAAAATGCTTGATGATTATGTCTTAAGAATTGTTCTATTTCAATGAATTGATTATAAATTAGCCTCCCAAATCAAGACAACACATTTCATATTTGATGCCCACATACCCTTAAGGAGATAGAGTGGCTCCAGGCCTTTTAGAAATAACTGTCTTAGGGGCTGGAGCAGTGGCTCATCGGTCACAGCACTTGCCTGGCATGCACGAGGTCGCAAGTTCAAACCCCAGCACCATGCACGTAACAGAGTGTTGGAGCAATGAAAGTCACATAAAAAGCTAAATGAAGTTAATTCTTTCTGTCTGTCTCTCCCTCTTTCTCTGTCCCTCTCTCTAGAAAGAAAGAGAAAGAAAGAAAGAAAGAAAGAAAGAAAGAAAGAAAGAAAGAAAGAAAAAAAGAAACTGAAGAACTGTCCTGGCTCAGTGTTCCAGCCAGAACTGGGTGGCCTACCCCCAAGACAATGTAGAGTGGGAGAGCAGACTGGCCAGCTGGAGACCCCCATTATCAGATTCCTGTCCACTTCCACATACACCAGGGGCCTCTCCAGACTAGGGGAATGAAAGTTTGGGAGCACTTGAAGGAGCACAGATCACCGCATGGAAGTTGGAGCTATCGAACAATCACAACCTAATTTCCTCTACCTACGGCTGGTTCGTTGTTGCTTGAAGTGTTTGTCACACAGCTTCTTTCCTTGCCACAGTAAAGCATGTTTGGTAGGCGGTGGGTAAGCAAGTGTGCATCCCACAGCCCAGTCATGACCTATGTGGAAAGAACATTTATGTACATAATCTGACAAGGAAATACGATTTAATTCCAATTACTTAGAGCCAAGCAGGGAGATTCTGTCTGATCGTCACTTCTAGTCTGGTGTCTTCAGTTCCTCTGGCTCTTTTCCCAGGTTGCTAAATCTCATCACTAGCTAGCACAGCTCTAAGCCGGCCATGGGATGTTTGGGATTAGAGAAGATGGCAAGCATTCCTGACCTTCTCCCAACACAAGACCACATCAGGTTAACGCCTTAATGGGAAGAAAGGAAATCTGGTAGGTGAGGACCTAGACTTTGATGACAAAATTTGGCCTCAATAAAGGCAAAATATATCTTTTAATTGAATGAACAAAGTGAAACTATTTTTTCCAGGTTCGAGTACTAGCATTTCAAATGTATCTGCTTATTCTGTATTAGACTCTAAAGGCATTGACTGACTTTGTTAAAATTTGTTTTATTGCCAAAGGAAATCAGCATATATAAATGATTTTAATCATTTGTACCTTAAGTTGTCCATTTGCTAAGCAAGAGTAAATGATACCAGGGGACAGTGTAATACACTTCAACTCCATTTTCTATGTGATGCTAATTTGGCTGGAGATTTTTCATTGTTCCCCAAGGTTGCCTCCTGCCCTTTCCCCTTTTTCCTTGAAAAATGATTCTGACTATCCACCTTTTATGGTAAATCACCACTCTGCCTTTGGCCCCAGTCAACCGCAAATCCAGTCTGTCTCTCTAGATTTCAAGTAAATAGAATACAATATACTTTTCAGCAGGTTTGATTATTATGAATAACACTGCAATGAACATTGCATTCAAGACTTTTATGTGCTTGATTTATTTCCTCCTAGGTAGATACTTCAGAATTAAATTGATTTGGTTTGTATTTAAGTTTATGTTTAACTTTTTATGAAACACCAAGCCATTTTCCAAAGTGGCTGTACCATTTCATGTCCCATCAGCAATGTAGGGAGGTTCCCATTTCTCATTTTCGTCTCTCTTTGATCTTAACCATGCTAGTAGGTGTGAAAAGGTAACTCGCCCTGGTTTTAATTTGCATTTCCTTAGTGCGTAGTGGCATTAACCATCTTTCAGATGCTCACTAAGCATTGCTATATCTTCCCTGGTGGAGCATCTATGAAAATCTGTTACCCATTTTTGAGTGGATTGTTCATCTTGTGAAACTATAAAAGTTCTTTATGTATACAGGATGCATGTTCTTTATTAGATATACATTTTGCAAATATTTTCTCCCAGTGTGTAACTGGTGTTTTTATTTTCTCAGTAGGGTCTCTAGGAGCATAAAAGTTTGTATTCTTATGAATTTCAATATTTTTATTTTGTGGATTGTGCTTTTGGTGTGAGTGACTTTTTTGAAGGTTCTACCATAGAGTGGTGTTTAGGAACATATATTCTCCTTTGTCCCCTTTGCTTTACTTCTAAAGCTGCTCAAAAGTTTTCTGCTGAAGAAAAATAACGATAAGGAAGAATTTCAAATGGAGACTACCTCCAACAGGTTGTTTTGAGAAGAGAGAAAAATGATCTTGCTTTGAGTACAGGGGGAAGCAAAAACCCAGCATGAAGTTTTGAGAGAAATGTTGCAATAAGCCTAACATGAAATTAATATTAACAAGGGAATGGAAGAGCAGAGGGAAAGAAGTGGTAACCATTTAGCATTATTGATTCTTTCTGGGGATTAAAAAAAAATGTAGTGGTCTTTTGGGAGACTTTGACTCCAAGTAGGCCAAAGGGAGGGGTGGGCAATGTTTTGTTCACTTAACACTCTTATCTCTCTTCTGGTGGCATGGGATAGGAATGGTTACTAGAAAGTAAAAGAGGAGGAAAAATATTGCACTCAGTATTATATAAAGAAAATAGTGATGCATTAGGTTTTTGTTGCTAAAATGTATTACGTGAGGCTAGGTAACTTTATAAAGAAAAGAGGTTTATTTTGGCTCATGAATCAGAAACTACTAGGCTGGGGGGCTGCATCTGTGATGGAATTCTTGCTACCAGTCCCAAGGCAGCACAGGCTTTCATGTGGCAAAATAAGAGAATATATGTATGCATGTGTGTTTCCCTCCCTCTGCTTATGAAGTCACCAGTGGGGCTCTACCCTAATTAATTTATCTAATTTTAATCATTCCCCATAGAGCCCATCAGATTCAGTTTCTACCCTCTTTATACTTCATGATGGGGATTAAATTTGTCACGCAGGGGCTGGAGCAGTGGCTCAGTGGTTGGAGCACTTGCCTGGCATGTGCAAGGATGCAAGTTCAAACCCAAGCACCACATACACGATTAAGTGTCAGAGAAACAAAGGCCAGATGAAATAAAGTTGATTTTCTCTTTTCTTTCTCTCTCACATCCTCCCTCTCTTAAAAAAAAGAAATTGATACATGCAGCTGTGGGGGACACTCAAACCATAGCCAGGCTATGATGTGGAAAAGTTGGAGTCAGAAATCCCAGGTTTATAACCTGGCTCTGCCCCCAGCTAGCTAAATCTGCACGTCTTTCTTTGTTCTCCTTCAGAATGGAAATGGCAATTCAGAAGGGATCAGGTCGGGGTGGGAGTGGAAGGGAGGCATGTTAATGTGCCTGCTGTATAACAGAAACCCAGGAGATCTACCAAAAAGATCCAAAAAGTTCTGGGCCAAATCACCACTAGGTGGGTTAAGAGTGTTAGCATCAGGTCCCAGAAGATAAGAGAGGAAGACAGCCATCCTGGCGAACCTCTACATTTCCTCTTTCCAGAGGAAAACCAGCCAGGTGCTAAGAGGAAAAACCAAACATCATCAATGATCTGGCACGGGACGTGGAACATGGCAACAACTGGGAGAAACAAACTCCGTCCCCTTTTTGTTTTTATCTTATTAGAAGTGTGGGAGATCTGAGACTCTAACTGAAAGGTAAGACTGGAGAACAAACAAGAGGGAAAGAGTTTAGTTGAAATTTCACAAAAGTAAGAGTTCACTTGCCAAAAGATTTTGTAGAAGAGACTTTAGGTGGTTGTTGAGTTGGAGAGTTGCCCAAATTCCCATTTAGAGGAAAGGTATTTTTGAATTGTGTAAGAAAGCAGGAATAAAGAATTCCTACCTTAAGACACTTGCCAGTACTTACAAAGTCACATATGAAAAATATTGAGGACAAATTTAATTCTAAGCATGAATTAGTTTACGTAGGAATCCAGAAAAAGGTAATATTTCAGATATGATGGTAGGGATGAGTAACTTTTTGATAGCAGTGTGAGAAACAATAATTAAATGTGGAATGGCTTTGAGATTTGCAAATAGGTTATGAGAATCAGAAAAGCAACTGAGGAAGAGATCACTTAAGGGGCCTGCACTTATACCTGAGTTTGGAGGAATACTGTGACCCACATATGTCATAATTTAATAGATGTCATTGAAAAGAACATTTCCACAGGCTGGCAATTTCTCTGATTCTCTGGGTCTGCAAGTCTGGTTATTAGCACCCAGCAGCTTAGACCCACCAGTCAGATTTATTTGTGGCACATATAATGGCTGTCACTGAGTTTTAAAATACATGCTTCAATACTTTAATGTGATGTTGTTTAAAAATATAACTACTAAAATAACATAGACATTCACACCTGTGCCGGATATTTTCTCTTCTTCCCTCTCTGTGTCCACTGGTTACTGCTAGGCTCTTGGGCCTGGGAGCTGGCCCTGGATGGATCACTGCAACAGGACCTTTGTCCTCTGGTTTCCCCTGGGGACCCTTACAAATACTGCATTAAATATACCGAGTCAGGTGAATGGGAGTCTTGTTTGGGATGTGTGTTCTTGTGCCTACTCAAAGGCCAAACTTAAGGGAGGGAAGGAGAAAGAAAACAGGTAAATGAGCCCCTACTTCTAGGAAATGTCAGAGGGCCCCTTATGTTATGGATGCCGGGCTCTTTGCCTGCTGGACTTTCACTGTGAATGAACAGTTATTACTCTGTGTACAAAGTAATAAGAGTTTTGTTGCATAGTCTGAAAAGTGTAGTATGAACTAATTGAAAAACATCCACAACAATGAAAGAACCTGAATAAGGTGAAAACCACTTGTAATTCTCCCAGCCAGAGTTGACATTTTGGAGTATGTCCTTCTAGAATGTCTCTCTTCTCCTCTTCCTCATTTATTTGTGTGTGTGTTTAACTGCAATAGCAAGAAATACTGATTTTGAAAATATTTTGTATATATCAAACCTCACAGAGGAAGACGTAGAGCTAGAATTTTCTTTGGAATCAGAATTTCTAAAAGGGTATCAGAGCAACTTAAATCATCTTATTTCTCAATAATCCAAACTCCTTGTATTCTTAGCCTTCAAAAGTGATGCTCATGGGACTTGGTCTGAATGTGAAGGCTTAAAGCAATGGGGAGGCTGCTTTGGACAACGTCTTCTCCCCAGCCTCCTCGATAGCTTTATTCTCATCTTCTTTTCAATGAAAATTTTGATAATCATAATCATCAAGGACTTTAAAGAACGTTAAATGGGATTTCTATTCCCTTCTGAACAACATAAAGGCATTTTTGAAGAAAAGAAATTTGGTTAATTACAAAGGTACTATATTAGTGCTACAAAACTTCAAGCAATAGAAAAATGTTTAAAATTAAAACATAAAAGTCCCCTATTCCTCTCTCAATCCTTTCCCTCAAATCACCCCAATTCTATTCCTTAGTAGTAACCATTGACTAAATATATTCTAAAAATAACTCAATAAACAGAATAAATTTTTCCAATGTTTTTAAGGTATGAAAAAAACAGAGAATTAGGGGCTGGAGCAATGGCTTGGTGGTTGGAGCCCTTGCCTGGCATGTGCGAGGACCAGGGTTTAAACCCCAGCACCACATACACAACTAAGTGTCAGAGAAACAAAGGCCAGATGAAAAAATAAATGAAATTGGTTCTTTCTTTCTCTGTCTTATACTCTCTCTGGAGAAAGAGAGTGAGAGTGAAAGAGAGAAACAATTAGCCCACCTCTTGCCCACTTAAAATTGGCAAAAGGATAGCACCTAAATAACACGGATTCAAGGTTAGTAAGGGGCTTCCAAAACAGACAGCCAATAGAATAAGAGGAAGGTTAAAAAAACATTCTGAGAGAAAAACGTACCCGTAGAGAGGAATTCAACCTGTTGGGGGGAAACTAAGAAGAGATTCAGTATTACCAAGTTTTAAGAATTGAAACCTCCAGAGAGAAGTAGAGATAGAATGTGGTTCACACAGCCTGGGAATGTGTAGGGCTTCAGCAGGAGGGGACAAGGGCCTTCTGTGGCTGGCAGTGTAGATGAGAAGAGATCTTGATTGCTAGGTGCTGGTTTTGAGAACAACCTACTTAGTGTGGAGGTAAAGGAATAGCGGGATTGGCTAAAAATGGTTGGTAACAAGAAAAACACGAAGCATGATGTGATAAGAGGGGCATTAATGACCTCAGTGGCACACTGTTGATTTTGTGAAAGTCTAAGATGATGATTGTATTGAGAGAGTGTGGCAAAGATAGACCAAGAGGTTTACTAAGTATGTGCAAAGTCTTCTGTTTTAGTTCATGGCCAACAGCTGTTTGCAAAACTTAATGACTTGTAACCAGGTTTCTTTGAATTTTCTTTTTCTTTCAAAAACAGCCATTGTATTTTTGAGATGTTGGATTTAGAGCTCTAAAGCATTTTGCTTGAAACAAAGTAAGATCCTACATAGGCTTTCACAGGACAAATTATGGGCTGGAGAGCATTTAGAAAAGAGAGAAAAATTCTCCCCAAGGGGAAGTGGGAAGAAAAATGAGGAACAAAACTGTAAGAAAGAGGTAGAATAGAAATGTTTATGTTCAGTTACTTTGTGCTATTGGTTTCTGAGTGTGGTGTGAAAAAAATTAATAGATGATGATTGAATAGGAAGTGGTAAAGCAGAGAGAAAAGAATGAATTCTCCAAAATAGGGTGAATCTATTTCTGTTATTATTGTTGTTAAGCAGTTATGACTCATCGAGCTAGGTTTTCATGTGTTTGTTTTCTTAAGTATAGGAATTATGAAGAGGAAAGTCACGATACCTGGGAAGACATGATTTTTGTTGTTGTTGTTATTGTACTAAACTTCTTTGTAGCACTTTTCCCACGAAAATATTTTGCATCATTGGGTTGAAATTTGGCTTTGAAAAATCAACCACCAGCATTTTCCCTAGGCATCCTGTAGATGGATGCTCAACTGTGGAGCAGCAAAGACTGGAAGGCAGGAATTTGGATCAAGCCTTTCTTCAAGTGGACAGAGGGAAGCTAGTAGCAGCAGAGGTGGTGCTTAATACAAAAGGCTTGGAAATCGCCAGGCATAGAAATGCAAGTGACGTGCAAGCTGTAATCCAGTGACGTGCAAGCTGAGGCAGGAGGATCCCAAATTTGAGAATCAGCTTGGGCAGCTTGGGGAGGCCCTGTCTTAAAATAAAGTAAGAAGATCTGAGGATGTGGTAGGGTGCACAGTGATAGAGCACCCCTGGGTTCAAACCCCAAAACTCCGCAAATAAAAAAAAATACAAAAAGTGGTGGGAAATAATGTGGCACAACTAGATGTATCCACCTCCAGTTCTCAGAGACTTGTTTGTATTCAGATTAAGTTTAATTGAACCGCTCAGTTCAAGCCACATGCTTATTAGCTGCTTTTTATTTTATTTTTTTCAAATTTATTTTGAGGCCGAGTCTCACTCTGTTATTCAGGCTGGCCTCAGACTTCTGGGTTCAAGCCATCCTCCTGCATCAGCCTCCTGAGTAGCTGGTACTACAGGCACATGACCCACACAGCTAGCTATTAGCTGCATTTTAAGAAGTAAAAAGGCCCACTTGTATTTCAGCCTGTTGAATATCAAGGGCCTGTTAGGGTTAGAATCCTTTTGATTGTAATGAACAGTGCAGTCCCCTGTTGATGCAGGGAGAAGATGCACATGGCGCTGGGCAATCTGATTTCCAGGCTTGGGCAGGCTGAGAACCACTGTGGTTTGGGGCTGTTCTGCATTCTCATCTCTGCCCTCCTATTCTTTCTCTTTGCTCCCCAACTCCTTCCTTCCTGCCTCTCCCCTCCCCTTCACTCCTTTTCCTTTCTTGGCAACTCTCTTCTGCCTACTGGGCTGGTCCAAAATGGTTTCCTCTGGTGTCCTCCTTCTCTCTCTCTTTGCATTCGCTTAGGCTGCTTCCTCACCCTGCACAGTTCTCCCTCCTCTTCTTTGCCTGGTGAGATACTGTATGCTCTTTCAGTCTTCTCAGGTGTGGTCTCTTCCAGGTAGCTTGCTTTTATGCCCCAGACGAAGATAAGTGAGCTCCCAGGATTGCTGGTACTGATCACTCCATCTTGGGTCTTTCCACTCTATTATAATCCTCAGGATCCAGCCCTTCACTCATCGCACTGCAAGCCTCTAAGATCCTAGGGGCTTTACACAGAGCATAGAAACCCCTGTGAATGGCATTCCCTAGGTTGGTGCAGTGTCCCTCTGACTAGGAGCTCATTAAACATTTATTGAATGCATGGGTGGAAGAGTGACTAAAGGAATCTGTCACTCACATTTCTGGATTACACTTGAATTGCTTGTATTGTCACAATTTAGTCTTCTCATATTTGTCTTCCTGATTATGTCATGCTTCAGATTTTCTGGATATAGAGTTTAAGTTCAGAAATCTATAATGCAAATCAGTTCAGATCTAGAACTGAGTGAAATCATACTGAAACCAAGAGAGAAGGCCCCTGACTCATTTCTTGTCTTCCATTCCTGACAGAATTCCAGTGGCTGATGTACCCCACTGGCAAGGAATAGCACACCTTCAGAAAGATGGCTCCCAGTGTTGGCTTTGCCCACAGCCAGGAGGCAGGCTCTGCTCTGGATGTCGAATGAGTCAGCTGGTTGTTATTCCTCCTGAAAGCTTTCACCCTCAACTGAAGAAGTTCATAAAGTAAAGAGAATAATGGCATATGATCCATATTTTTGTGCTCTTAAGAATATTCTAAGGAGGCACATTCATGCCCATGCTTTCACTAGGCTCATAAACTCTTGCTTTGGGCCTGCAGCTAGACTTCAGGGATTGGTTTTATTTTTTCTGATTTGACTTAATCACAGTCTGTGAACACCACAATTCAGCCATATCTACAATGTAAAAATAGTCTGTTTCACAGTTGCTAGTTCCTCCAAGAAACATCCACTACTTCAATATAGACTCATGCTCACCTGCAAAAGGAGGGGAAAAAAAAGTGATATTGAACCTGGTATGTTCTAGTCTTTATGTCTAGTGTAGTTAACCCTATTCAAGCCCTTTTCTAGAAGCACCAGATCTAACTTCTGAGTTCAGGTGTTATATTCCCAACAGGGCTTACTGTGAATCCTTGAGCTATCAACATCAAGAAAATCCATCTTCTGTCTCCAGTAAGAGGTAGGAATCTGAGATAAGTCCCACTCTTTGATGAGAAGTGGGATTTCCCTCCTAAAATCATGGGGAAATTTTTAGCTTATATGATTTTGCTGCCACACCTCATAGGTCCAAATGTCCTAAAGTACAAGAATCTTATTTCCAGTTGTTGACCTTTGTACAATTCTGGGATTAATTTCTCCCTTGGCTAGTTTTGGTACCCTTGTCCATGATTATGTTTCTCTCTCAAACACCCTTTGCTCAAAACTTCTCCATGAAAACCTGAGGGACATTCTTTACAATGTGCTCAAGAGGAGTTTCCAAGAAGCAAACATGATTTGTAGGGTGGAAAGACCAGAGACAGATTCTAGCCAATCTGGATTAAAAATGGCTAATTAAGCAGGGAGTCTCTGAAATAGGTCACTACATGGAATTCTGCACTGATGATAGGAAGTCATGTGGAAGTCCACTAAATATTTTGCTTTGTGAATGCCAACCCTAGCTATTGGTTTCTGGAACAACATTTTTGATTAGACAGTAGCTGAATAGAAGTAGCTTGCAAATACATTATTTCCTTTTGTAGTATAAATAGCCAAAATGATGGCCACTTATAAAGAGCCAAGCAAAGATTTGATCTTTTTTGGGTTAAGATTTTCCAGGAGCAACTGCATTCTTCCTTTTTAAAGGCTCAAGCTATAAATGAAGGAGGGGAAGAGGGGACAGTGTGTCTGTCAGCAAGATCACTAAATGTTCCATTCCAGAAGGCCAACTGACACTTGGTCAGCCATTCAGAGTTGAAAGGCTACAAGACACCTGGGTCAGGTGCATCCTTTCTCAAGTCAACAGTATAGGAGCAGCATATTTGGAATATATCAAATGCCTCCCAAATTTCCATGCAAATCACCCATCAGGCATCAGGTGGTTTTAAGAATAGCCTTCTGTGCAAAAATATCTGGCCCACTTTCCTGACTCTGATGCTTAAAACACCATCATTAAAGATTTTTATCTTCACGTTGAAGAACTGAAGTCACAAACCGGAGATTTTGTACCTTGCTCTGTTATTGTGGCAAGTCACTTAATCTCTTTTCAGTCTCAATTTCTCATCTGTGAAGTCTGGTTACTACTGTCATTTTTCAGGTTGTTGTGGGGACTATAAGATATTAACTCCTTTTGAACTTATGTTTATATGAACATCATCTTAGACATTTATTAAATATATTTGTTCTTAGGTCTTCAGAAAATGATGTACATCAACTTATTTTGTAAATGTAAAAGATTGCATATATTAATTACTCTTGTCCTGGCATTCCTGGATGAATTAACATTTTGAGTAGTAACCAATATGATTTAGTCTGTTTTCTGTTTGTATAACAATAAAACAATCTGAGACTAATTTATAAAGAAGAAAAAGATTATTTCTTACAGTTCTGGGGGCTGGAAAGTCCCCATCTGATAGGAGGCCTCGTGCTGGTGGAGACACTTGCAGAGGCCCAAGGCAACACAGGGTATCATATGGTGAGACAGAACAAACTTGCCAGAGAGCCCCCTTTTATAACAAAGTTGCCCCCTCCATAACCCATTAATCCACCAATCCATAAATGGTATAATCCATTTGTAAGGACTCTGCCAATGACCTGTCACAGATCCCACTTCTCAAATGCCATACAAAAAAAATGTGATTTGGTGGATTAAGTTTCCAACACATGAAATTTAGGGGCCACATTCAACCACAGCACAGCCCATTGCACATCAGAAAGGGGAGGGGTTAAGAAAGCTGGCATTCAGTGAGCATCTAATTATGGTCTAGGCCATCACACGTATTATTTAGTTATATAAGGTAGGTATTAGCACTCCCATTTTACAGATGAGGAAGTTGAAAATTAGAAATTAAGACTATTATTTTATATCATACACCTAATAAATGACAAGATCTGTCTGTGAACCTGACCTTACTTGTCTTCAAAGCCCAAGCTTTTTCTACTATACTAGAAGTAAATGTATTGATTAGATATAGACCTTTCTAAATGACCGTAAGTGGAGTTCAGATGTTTAGATGAGGAAAGAAAGACATAAATGAGAGGTTCTCCAAGAGTAGTTCCCAAATCAGGAGATTTAGTAACACTTTAGGAACTTGTTAGAAATGTAAATTCTTGGGCCCTATGCCAGAATCTTCTGGATTATCAACTCTAGAAGTGGGGCCCAGAAATCTGGAGCTTAATGATTCTTCTAGGTGATTCCAATGTATGTTTGTGGCTGAAAATGGCCTCCACATCCCTGGGGCACTGTGTGTGTGTGTGTGTGTGTGTGTCCATATTGTGTGCAGGTATGCGTGATCCTGGAAGGGTGGCGGCTCAGGGCAGCCGCACTAGTGGACCCCATGAGAAGAGGGAAAGCAACTGAAAGTAGAGGTGGGCAACCTCAGAGCACCTGCTTTCTCTCCTGATCTTGCTCTGTTTTTCTTAGTCTCACCCTGAGTCCCCAGGCAGGATGGGGCTACAATCCACAAGCTCCATACCAAGGAACAAAGTGACTTCAGAAGAGACCATTGTGTGAACTGAAAGCTCTGACAAACATCAAACTAATCATTATAGTGATTAGAGTTTTAGGGCAAGTTCAAGAAAAGTTTCAGCCAAATATCAAAACAATGTCCTAATGAAATGGAATCAGGAAAGCATGCACTAAAATAAAGTGCTTTCCTTAATGCTTTTGTCTCACCTCCTCCCACCTCCTGCCCCCAAACAATATCTGGTCACCACATCAATGACCTTACTCCCTTTCAAATTTAAGAATTCTTCTCTCAAAAAGTTTATTGAGATTTCAAATATTTGATTTGTGAAAATCAATAACCAAAAGTAAGAGTTAATTTAAAAGAACATTAAAAATAAAGAGCCTTAAGAATAGAAAGACTAAAATGCAATTTTTGAACTGATTATCTCTCGAATGTAAATTTGATTAACCGCAGGCGTATGAGAGACCCAAGGAAATACTAAATGTGGCAGAAATGAATTTTTCCGTTTAATCTCTTATCATTTAAAAATGTAGTTTTGGGGCAAGGAAATATATTCGCATGGTTCAAAAATTAAAAGGTTCCAAAGGGTACACATGGGAAGTCTCCTCCCACCTGTACCTCCCAACCACCCAGCTCCTGTCTTCATATGCCACCAAGCCTACTGACATCATAAATCTTTCTAGAGATGGTCTACACATTTAAATGTATTTACACGAATTTCAACATACTGTCTTGAAACCTAAGGATATATCTTTCAAACCATTAAAGATGAGACATTCTACATAAAAAAAAAAAGTGCCAAAAGAATGGTCCCAGAATAAAGAACACTCTCAAGTAACTTGTTCTTCTGTGAAGTAGTGCTGCCTTTAAAGCATCATTATGTCTGCTTCTGTCTAATTGTGGTTCTTACTATTAAAGAGAAGCAAGAGATGAGCAGGTAACTCTGGTGAATATGCTTTGGTGAAGTTTGGGTGGCTGAACAAGAGAGTACCAGGTTTTGACCTTTACGGATCCAGAAACACCCTTTTCTCCACCAGGAGTTGTTAAGCTCAGTGATAATGTCAGAGAAAATTTATAATTGCTTGCCCAAGATAAACGAAGACTCAAGAGTCAAATGGACTCCCTCCTCTAGGTAAGTCTATGTAGAAAACCAAATTACCATCCAGAATATTCTTGGTGAAAGTGGAGTCAGACCCAGAGGCACTAGTTGGTGATGCTATCAGTTTTTGCATTGTAGCTACTCCTATCTTCGGGTAAGGACCCTTTTGCTTGTATAGGAATTTTTCTTGTATAGTCATTACTTGTGATTCATATGTGTCAAGCACTGTACGCCTGTTATTGCATTCAGTTCTCTCACAATGATATGAGGAACATCTTCTTATCCAAAATACAACTGAGAAGTTGTACCACACAAAACTCCTCCCTAGTCCTCTCTACTTCCCTTTAATGATCTTTGAGCAAAACTTCAGTTAATGTGTTCACTCCTTGCACAGCCTAAAGGAGCTTGTGGGGGGTGGCAGTTCCTTTATCATATCCCAGGAAGACACACCCTAGTCCTTAAGCAACCATGCTCACACACACACACCCAGAATCACTGTGGCTCCTTGGTCTACTTGCTTGAGTTCAACTTAGCTAGGTTGGTTCCTATAACTTGGGACTAGAAAAGTCTTAGCTAAGACAGTGAGAAAATTGGCAAATGCCTCTTCAGGCTTCAATGATATCTTCTCAACTCTGATTGAAGGAAACCAATTTCTTCTAAGTAAGATTGACAGTTTAGTTAGCTGGAAATTAAAGCTCCACTGAAGTCTGAAACTACCTGAGCGTGGAAACCAAAAAAGTGGCCTCTTCTTTTCTCCTTTTTCAATCATTTAAACTACATTTCAGGGAATAAGATTAAGGTCCAATTGTGGTTGACTCCAGCTGGGGGTGGCTGAGAAACCTACCTCCTGATGACTTCCAGAGCACATTATTGGCTTCTAAACCAGGCTTATTGCATCAAAATATCTACAGCAGGGCCCAGGAACCTGCAATGTAAGCAATCTTTCTCATTAAGTTTTATCTTATTATTTAGATATATTATATACATAAGCATGATCTTGAGAATAAATTCCATTTTTCTAAAACATTTTCTAATAATCAACTCATTATATTAGTTTCCCAAGGCTGCCTAAACAAATTAATACAAACTAGGTGGCTTAAAAGAACTCAATTTATTTTCACAGTTCTAGAGGCTGGAAGTCTGAAATCCAGGTGTTGGCAGGCACACACACCCTCTAAAGGTTCTAAGGCAGAGTCCTTCCTGCCTCTCCTAGCTTCTGCCTTGATGCTTGCAGCTGCATCAGTCCAATCTCTGCCTCCACTGTCATTCTTCCTAGTGTCTGTGTCCGTATCTCTCTCTTCTCAGAAATTCCCAGTCATTGGATCAAGGTCTGCTCTAATCCAGCATGGCTTCACCTAAACTTTATCACATCTGCAAAGACCCTATTTCAAACATAAGCACATCCACAGGTACCATTGGGAAGGACAAGGGTGTATCTTTTGGGAACTTACATCAACTCACAAAACTCACTGTTGGACATTTATGTTGTTCCTAATTTTTATTCCAGATGATAATGCTGCAGGGAACTACACTTTCCATGTCTTTGATGTTACCTTCTCTGGCTGTTTCTTTAATAGATGGTGAGGAAAGAATGATGGGTTCAGACAGAGTAGTCCTTGGAGTCCAACCAGGGAAACAGAAAACGCCAGAGTTGTAACAGTGAAGCAAGAGGGTGAAAATAAATGAACTATTTATTTTAAATAAATAATTCATTTATTTAAATTTAAAATAAATAGTTCATTTATTTAAATTATTTAAATTAAATAGTGTTAAAGTGGCTAAAGAGCCATCAGGGGAGGTGAGGAAACTTGGAGTTAGGAGTGAAGACACTATCACCCCTTTGGGTACCAGTGCTCAAGAGCATCTGGCGGGATCTGGAAGCAGGGCTGGCCTGGTGGGCAGGAGCTGGGTCCTCAGCAGTGACTTTCAGAGAGTGGGACCCACCCTCCCATTTCCTCCCTTCCCACTGCAGTGTGATTAACAATATTTTCCCTCTGATTACAAAGCAATACATATTCATTGTGGGAAATTGGGAAACTAGAAAAGCAAACAGAAGCATTAGAATTCACTTTAACCTTTCCATTCAGGCATAACCACTATTTGTGTGTGTGTGTGTATTTTATTGAGTTGTAGCTTTCTATACATGCTATTTGATAGTTTTACTTTTGATGTCATATTGAAAAATAAGATTTGTTTTGATATTAAATTGCTTGATGACTGCTTACCATCTATCATATGAGTATATTATATTTTAACATATCTTCTGTTACTAAAAATAAGCAAGATGATTGCAGATGGTGATAGATGCTGTGAAAATGAAGCTTGGCATTTGGGTGAAAGGGAGACTACTGTATGCTGGTCATAGAAGGCCAGGAGTGGGCAACTCGGTGTGTTGTCTACATAGTCCCTCATTGAGCCTCACAGTGTGCTGAGGGTACTGTTATTAGATCCATCTTACAGATGGAGAAATCGTCACTGACAGCAATGTTACGTGCTGAAAGTCATGTAATTCACGCATTGAAGCCATGATTTGAAGGTGGATCACCTGGCCCCAGGGGTGCTATGTACCACAACACTGTCCCTGTCCCTGTCAGCTCTATAAATAACCCATGGAGTCTTACTGGAGGACACTGTGGGCGGGCACTTCACCTGGTTCCCCTTGGTGGCCCTGACAGTTGCGCCATCCAAATGCAGGCGCTTACGCCACCACTCTGTGTCAGGGTATTTGAAGCCACAGCGCAGATACCTATTTGGAGCCCCAATTTTATTCAAGGTTTTGAAGAAATCTATTTTATATTAAAACAGACTTTGGTGTATATTGAGTAGAAAGAAAAATTAATATGAATATTTAAGATAAAACATTGAAGCTCAGCAAAATTCCATGCTTGAAGCAGGAGTTGTCCGCTAAGACTTGGAGCCGTCCACTCTGCTGGGTTCCTCTTCATTCCTGTGCTTCGGAGCAGACCTTGGGAAAGTCTGAGAAATGCTACAGCACTGCCTAGTGCCTCATACCCACTAGCGGGTGCTCAATAAGTATTCTAGAAATCGAAGAATATGATGCGCTAATTGCCCTGCTATAGGCAAAGTCAGGGCTGCCATTCATAACTGTCCATTTTATCTATGAATGTTGGAAATAAATGTTGGACTTGATATTTGTCTTCCTAAACTGTTGAACTCACATCACTGTTAAAATACACAGCATGATGCCACTCGAATCCAACAGGGAATCCCACAGCCTCTGCCTTCCCATCCCCAGAAAACCCTTTCTTCTCAGCATCACATCCCCAGGGCTGGCCAGAGCAAGGCTCACTGCGGGTGGGCAGTAGGCCCTCTGTGTCTTTGGATTCTGCATGTGAGCATTCAACCAAATTTGGATAGAAAATATTTAGAAAAAATTACATGTTTTGTAAATACATACAGACTTTTAAATTTTTTTAAAATTGACATTTAAAAAATTTTATTGGTGCATTATAATTATACATTATTGGGATTCGTTATGCCATACTTCTACATGCACATAACACGATTTGATCAATCTCACCCTCCAGTACCTTTCCTTTCCCTCCCCCATCCACTTGGTTTGCTCTACTGATCTCCCTTCTATTACTATTAATATTTTTTTTTTTTAAGAGAGAGGGACAGTGAGAGAGAGAGAGAAAGGGAGAAACAACTTTATTTAGTTTTTCACATGGCCTTAGTTGCTCTAACACTTAGTTGTGTACGTGGTGCTGGGGTTTGAACCCGGGTCCTCGTGCTTGCCAGGCAAGCGTCGAAACCGCTGAGCCACCGTTCCAGCCCCTACTATTACTATTATTATTATTAATTATTTTAGTGCTTTATAATTACATACGGAAGTGGGATTCATTGTAGTAAGTTCATAATGGACATAGTATAATTTGATAGATTTTGTACCCCAGTACTTCCCCATGCCCTCCTCTCCTCCCACCCTCTCAATCCCCTTCTCTCTTTGTTATCCTTTCTATTTTTGTAAGATTCCTTTTAAAAAATTTTTTTTTTGGTCTGTCTCTCTAGCTTCCACATATGAGAGAAAACATTCAGCCTTTGACTTTCAGAGTATGGCTTATTTCACTTAGCATGTTGTTTTCCAGTTCTATCCATTTACCAGCAAATTACATAAGTTCATTCTTTTTCATGGCTGAATAAAACTCCATCGTGCATATATACCACATTTTCTTTATCCATTCACTGCTGATGGGCACCTGGGCTGGTTCCATAACTTGGCTGTTGTGAATTGCACTGCTATAAATATTGGTATTCATGCATCACCATAGCATGCTGATTTTAGTTCTTTTGGATAAATAACAAGGAATGGGATCGCTGGGTCATATGGTGGTCTCATTCCTAGTCTTTGGGGGAAATCTCCATACTGTTTTTCCAAAGTGGTTTTTAACGATTTGCAGTCCTACAAACAATGCCACATTCTTTTAGCAATTATTGCTGTGTGTATTCTTGATTTCCATTCCAACTGAAGTGAGATGAAATCTCAGTGTACAGATTTTTCAGTTTAGTCATTATTCCACAATAATACAGTATAACAACTATCTACATAACATTTGCATTGTATTAGGTATTATAAGTGATCTAGAGATGATTTAAAGCATGTGGGTGGCTGTGCACTGGTCATATGCAAATACTGCACCATTTTATATAGGGGACTTAAGCATCCTGGGGCTTCTGAACCAATCCCCCATGGATCCCAAGAGATGACTCTGTGTGTGAGTGTGTGTGTGTGTGTGTGTGTGTGTGTATTAATACAAGAGAATGAGAGCCAGATTGCACTCCTTAATCATATCAGTAAAAGCAGTGTCATATAAACTCATAAATCAGATGGGAATAATTTTCCCACAAAATACAATAATAAAATGACTGCACCTTGGTAATGTTCTCAGAAACAGGAGATTTGGTTCAAACTGTACATTCACCGCTGTAGGCAAAGCTTACTCTTCCCAATGTCTGTGTCTAAACAGATTTCAAATAAACAAATCACGAACATGTGGAACATTCAGACCAAAAGACGAGTAGCCTTAAGTGAATCAAGGAAGCAGAGGGATGGTTGCTCTCTTCCATTTAAGACTGTTGAAGACAATTCAGCTGGCCCACCCCATGCCCAGCCTTTCCCCAGGTGCAGCACCACAGGCCCAGGTGAATCAAGGGCTGCAGACTGCCTTGGAGGGCCCATCACTGGGTCCTGATTTGTATTTCCCTCTGGCAAATTACTAATGTGATGACATAAATGGTCCATGGTCACTGTAAGAGTCTGAGGCAGGTGCTTGAGCGGTGATGCAGTGATTTTGGTGCTTGCCTCGAATGCTCAAGGATGCGGGTTCAAACCCCAGCACCACATACACAACAAAGAGTCGCAGCAACGAAAGCCACATGAAAAATTAAATAAAATCGATTTTCTCTCTCTCTCTCTCTCTCTCTCACTGTCCCTCTCTCTCTAAAAAACAAAAAAGAGTCTGAGGCATTTTGGTGCTTTGTGGAGGCTTTGAATTGACAACTATTATTTTTCCCCCAAAAGAGGCAAGCATAGCCCATTACAAGGCTTGCTGACATGGTCAAGCAAGATTGTGGGTTAGGAGGGAAGGTGGGAAAAAGATGCATTTAGTATTAGGTTCCAACCAGGTATAGTCAGCCTTCTATACTTTGGGTTCTGCATCCACGGATTCAACCACCAGGAGATGGAAAATATTTGAAAAAGAAAAAAAAAAAGAGTTCCTCCATGCTGAATATGTACAGATTTTTCTCTTTGTCATTATGTCCTAAACACTACACTGTAACAACTATTTACATAGCATTTTCAATGCATTAGGAAGTATAAATCATGTAGAGATTAAAGCGTGTGGGAGGATGTGCCTAGGATATGGGCAGATACACCATTTTATGTAAGGGACTTGAGCCATGGTGAGTATTGATGGTCATGTGTGTATGTGTATCCTGGACACTGAGGTCTGACTGCATTTCACAGGGTGCCTATGGGTCCAAGGCTGATTCAAGAGAATCATAAGCAAGACACCATGGGTGTAAAAGTGTGGGCACCCCTCAGTGGGAGTGGAGGAGCAAGGATCATTAGAACTTCATACACTGTTGATCATTCTTTTTTTTTTTCTTAACATTTATATTTTTTTCTTTTTTAATTTTTATTAAGAAATTGAGTTATTATACAGTCATAAATGCATATAAAGTTAACAGTATGATATGCATATATTCTTTTTTTGAGCAACCTTACAAGATTTTAACAAAATAATATAAAATGTGTATAAAATGTGTATATATTCTGAATATTGCAATTATCCCCAGGAGTGCCCCCCCCAATTACCCTTCCCATTATAACTCTAAAAAAGTATTAGATTGTAAAGCATTACATCTTATCTGGATTTAATTCATGTTACTAGACCAACTTTCTCATTGTCCAGGGGTCTAGTCCCCTGTTGATCATTCTTGCTACAAGTTTTTGTGAGATTGAATTAATCTTCTTTAAATGGCCTAGGGCTTACTGTTTAAGAAAACTTTCCCCCTTCCTTCCATTTCTTAAGCTAAACTGCTTAATGGGAAATCTCAGCACTCAATAGACTAAGAGACCTCCAATACCAACTAGAAATCTTGGGACATTTCCACATCTATTTCCTTTGCTCCATGCTCCTCAGTCACACTGGAATCTCTGAGACTGGGACTCCCAGAAGATGGGGGCTACTGCTCCTGTTCTTTGCCCCACTAGAACATCACTATTAATTTCATCCTACCTCCCCAAGATTTTAAGAATTAAGAGAATTACAAAGAAAAAAGCAATAGTCTTAGATGCAGCAAATCATTCATTGCATAAATCTTTGTTGAATACTTATTCTGTCTTAGGTTTCATTCCACATCCTGGGGGGTATGACAGTCAACAGCAACAACAATAACAAAAAACCTCTTCCCCGCACCACCAGCTTATGCTGTAGTCAGGATAGTCAGAGACAGACAGAAAGAACAAACTATGTTGAACAGCAAGTAATGTGGGTAAACTAAAGCAAAGTAAGGCAAGACAAAAGGATGTGGAGGTGGGATGTAGATGTGATATTTTAAGTAGGTGGTCAAGAAAGCCCTCTCTGATGAATGACATTCAAGCAGAAAATAAAAGGAAGTAAGAGAATAAGCCACCCTGGGAAAAGAACATTCTGGGCAGAGGATGTGGCAAGTGCACTCTGAGTCCAGAGTGAGTGGTGTCCTGCAGCACGGAGGACAGGACGCGATGAACATCGGAGCCTTTTGCAGGAGTCCTACCCAGAGATGGGTGCTGGCTTGAACTCAGGTGGTGGAGACAGAGGTGGTGGAGACATGGTCAGATTCATGATGTGTTGTGATAGCAGAGCTTTTATGAGAACAGTGAATCCAAAGGTTGGAGATGAGAGGAATTTAAGAGTGTGTTCACTTGAGATATCTTTTATACATTCAAGTTAGACATGTAGAAAGAGCAGTTGACCTTGGAGGTCTGGAATTTCAGAGGAGATACTCTTTGGGGCTTGTAAGAATCATAAGTAGAGGGGATTGAGAGTAGATAGAGGGGAGACCCAAGGACTGAACTTCAGACACCCCAACAAGAGGTCAGGATGTGAGAAGGGGTCAGTAGAGGAGACTGAGAAGCATGAGGCCAGGGGATGGCGCAATGTTGAGGTAAACGGTGACCTGCACTGTGGTAGTTTGGGTGGAGTGTAGGGAGGAGGCGCAGATAAAAGGGAGGGAAGGCGGCAGACAGGGCAGGGAAAGATTTGCTGTCAACCAGAACAGAAAATGGGGAAGAGGCTGCAAGAGGTGTGGGGTCAAGGGACAGTTTCTTCATGAAGCAGAAGTGTTATTTTTTCTTTTATGTCATATTCGTTTATTTATTTATCACACAAGTTTGGTGCAACCTCGTTAAAAATACAGATAGGAAAACAGGAAGAAGGATTTTATTGAAAGAAATCTTTAATGAAAACAATTTCTGGAAACATTTTGATCTTTAACCTTCTGAACTTTGTTACTTTTAAAACTTAACAGTATAATCTGAATATCTTTTATGTCAATGTACATTTCTATCCTCTTTATTAGATAGCTGCATGGCACTCCATTTCTGGATGTATGCACATTTTGAAAAGATGCTTAATTCATGGAAGATGGTTCTACTCCCCTGACCCTTAATTTGCAAAAGCAAATACAGCAGTGTAATATGTTCTCCATGACCACTGTAGAAACGAAAATGAAAAGTCTCAAGTTTTTAATTCAGAAATTAAGCAAAGCCAAGGGTCAGAAGGTTTTAAGTAGCAGGAATCCACAAGCCCTACCCCTTTCTTGGCATCCTGGAAACCATGGACTCCATAAGAAATACTCCGGTCTTTGATCTTAAAAACACAAAAGAGTTTCCCCAGGCCTTCAAAAATAAGTTTTCTTTGGGGTAGTATTATTAGTGTCTGAAGTTGTGTGCGTGTGTGCATGTCTGTCTGTCTGTGTCTGTATGAAACCACTGAAGCATATAAAAATCCTGGTAACTCCTTTTAAAGATAAAAATAGAACACCTGACTGCCTAACCTTCCTATTTTTTCTTTTTTCTCCCCCAGGGCTGAGGATGGAACTCGGGCCACGTGCATGCTAGGCAAGCGCTCTGCCGCTGAGCTAAATCCCCAACCACCCCCCGCCCTTTTTTAAGAAAGGGTGACAGAGTGTGAGAGGGAAAGTGTGAAACAATTTTAGTTATTTTTTCATCTGGCTTTAGTTTTCCCGACACTCAGTGGAGTATGGGGTGCTGGTTTTCAAACCAGGGCCCTAACTCATGCCAGGCAAGTGCTATACTGCTGAGTCACTGCTCCAGCCCAGGGAGCCTTTATTTATGGGGAGCAAACTCCCTTTTGTCTGTTTAGAAAAGTCTAGAGTAAGGGGAATTAAATAACAAAGAGGCAGCAACTGCTATTATGAGAACTTATCTAGTTACATGTGAATTCACTCCAGATTCAAAAGCAGCTCTGGATTCCAAAGCTGAAACAGATACGAGCCAAGAGCCATCTGGGCACATGGAGATGGCATTCTCTAGGGTAAGGAGGTCAGGCCTAGTGATGTCTGGGTGCTAGGTTCTGGAAT
>PVKS010018108.1:29238-40834 GCA_004027875.1 Aplodontia rufa
CTCCTCCTCCTCCTCCTCCTCCTCCTCCTCCTCCTCCTCCCCTTCCCCTCCTTCCTCTTCTTCTCCTTCTCCTCCTCCTCCTCTTCCTTCTTCTTCTTCTGCTTCTTCTGAAGTTTTTCCTTATCTTAAATCAAAAAACATTCTAAATTCCATCTTTCAGCCTTAGTTTTGCTTTTTAGGCAGAATGTGTTACAAAGGCAGTTCTATTCTCCAACATTTAAATCCAGCTGTTAGAGTCAACCTCCTGGCTCCCCAAGCTCCCCACATTCCTCAGCTGGAATTGCATGTCCCTCACTGCAGGCCTGTGAGGGACCCAGATGAAAGGTCCTTGAATTCAGACTTCTGTGTTCGCACATCAGGCAGTTTTGTGGGATGGGGGTAAAATCTACTTCACTGATAGAGCATTGTTTTGTTTTTGTTTTTATTTTTAAAGCGGGAGGGACAGTGAGAGAGAGAGAAGATTCAATTTTATTTAGTTTTTCAAGTGGTTTCGTTGCTCTGAGACTCTTGTGTTCGTGGTGCTGGGGTTGGAACTTGTGTACTCGCGCATGCCGGGCAAGCACTGTAACCACCAAGCCACTGCTCCAGCCCCATAGCCTAGTTTTAAGATCAATGATGAAAGCAATATTAGCTCACAATTACATGTGCCGGAGTTAACAAGCTAAGCTCCTTGGGTGTGTGCACGTGCACACCTGTGTGTTTGCCAGTCAATGCTTGCACTCTCCTTGTGAAGGAGGCACTGGTTTTAATCTGTATTTTACAGATGAGGAAACTGAGGTGAGACAGCTACCCATGAGCTTGTATTTAAATCCAGGCCTTCCGTCTCTAGTCCATGGGCTTAGTCTGGTAAGCCAGTGTTTTTCAAAGTCAAGTTTGCATTAGAATCAGAGGGCTTGTTCAAACACACACTGCTGGATGTTTCTGACTCAGCAGGCCTTGTGGGAAGGGAGAGCATTTCCAATTAGTCCTGGGTGATGCTGATGCTGGAGTCTGAGAACCACAATTCAAGGCCCACTCTTAGGGGCCCACTGAATCCTTCTCTTGATACTCATTTCTCAGTTGCATTCTTTGTTGCCTGACTGGTACCCCAACGTTACAGGGCCTGGATGACTCCCTGTCACCTCTAAGTCTGACAGAATACTGTTGAGTTTCCACGCTCTACTCTCAGGCGGGCCCTATACTACTCGCTGTCATGCCTGCTGTCATCTGCAAGATGTTCCTGCTCTCCCTCTGCCTTCCTGGGCTTCCAAATGCCAGAATCTTCTTCAATCATAGTCTCTCCACAGTGAGTTTATCTGATCTGTGGATTCTACTCTGTCCTATCCCACTACTGGCCAATCTGTGGCTATGACAGCTGTCACATCTTCCTTAAGTCTCCTCTGATCTAGAAACAATTAACTTGAGTCACATGTTCTCAGGCAACATGGCTTCAAACCTAAGGCTGTTCAGATGACCTCCTCTGTCCTCTCCCCAGGCCATCAATGTCCCTCTTAGTATGTGGAGCTCAGAACTGGACAGAGTGTTCCATATGCCATCTGAGCACAGTTCATTGAAACCATCTCTCCCCCCTCAGAGGCTTTTGTAGTCTATTAATGGTGCCTATGATTATATTCATCTGCCCTCTTGTGTGCATTGATTTTATGCTAGAGTTTCAAAGATTTTTTCAAATAAACTATTCTCAGACACAGTTTTCCTCCGTTTAATGCTTATGAAAGTACTTTCTTTTTTTTCTTTCTTTTCTAAAGGAGAGAGGGACAGTGCGAGAGAGAGAGAGAGAGAGACAGAGAGAGAGAGAGAATCAATTTTATTTAGTTTTTCATGTGGCTTTTTTTGCTCCAACACTTTGTTGTGTATGTGGGTGCTGGGGTTTGAACCCGTATCCTCTCGCATGCCAGGCAAGTGCCGTAACCTCTGAGCCACCACTCCAGCCCCTGAAAGCACTTTCTTTACCTTGACACAGGACTTTGTGATCATCCACACTAACTTTCATCTGGTTTATTTTTATAATGTTTCAACCAATGGATTTTTTAAAAATCTCTTTTATTATTTTTTTCTCATTATGAAACGAATAATTGCTTTTCATTACAAAAAATTAGAAGGCAGAGATAAACAAAAAGAGTAGTAAAATTTTTATTATTCCACCAACCCAGTGTGGATCATTACAGGTATTTTGGTGTATATCTTTCCAGAACCTTAATAAACATCTTTCCAAATTACTCACAAATTTTTATACATAAATAACTCATGAAGATCCTTTTTATGCTTTCTCTTATATCTAGTGTACCTTCTATTCCTTCTGTCTCTGAGTCAGCCACAAAGTGCTCCCATGTTTTTGTGTCAGTTCTTGATAAAATATTGTATAGGATGGGCAAGGATAAAATTCTATAGCATGGCCCCAGATCTCGTTCTCCAGAAGGCTATTAATCAGCACTTATTGGGCATCAATTGATCCAGCAGTTAGAAATCCACAGATTTGTATTCTTGGTCCAGTTTTTCCTGTTATTCTGATGGGTAGCATGTGGGACTTTATCTGTTTAAGTCATGAAAATTGCTATGCAGCCTGCAGACAAGATACTCTATAATTCCCAAATAACCAAGTTTCACGATACATTGACTGTTTTGCACATTCCACTATTGTGCGACCATAACTTCTTTCAGAAATAGTCATTTAGCCATCTCCAATTTTCAGGTACTTTTTCCATTATTTTCTATTTTCTAAAAATTAGTGACAGCCATGGTGTAATTTATTTCCATTAGCATCAGGGTAGATTTCATCAGAGTCTGAAGAATTGAAATAGGTACAGAGGCTTCTTATTCTCATACTGTCTTGGCTCCTACCCTAGACTTTGAGTACTTTTTTTTTTTTAAGAGAGAGGGACAGTGAGAGAGAGAGAGAGAGGGAATCAATTTTATTTAGTTCCCCATGTGGCTTTCGTTGCTTGGAGACTTCATTGTGTACATGGTGCTGTGAACTCAGGTCCATGTGCATGCCAGTCAGTCACCGCAACTGCTGAACCACTGCTCCAGCCCCTCGACTAACTTTTAAAAATGCTTGTTACATACTTTCAGGTTTAAAAGTCTTTCACTTTCATAGAGCAGACAGAAGCAAATTAAGAGTTGTAAAAGAGTTCTGTTTTCCTCCTTGTCGTCCATCAGTTTTAAAACCTGAGCCCCAGTGTGTAGTTCTGGCCAATTTTGTTCTGGTGGTATTCAGCAAAAGGCCATTTTGAAGCCTCTAGATTTTTGCACCAGCTCTGATCCACCTTTTCTCTTCTCTTGGTTCTGGCCTTCCAGTTATGACTTTCACTCTACTGCACCAACTTTTCTTTTTCTCCTGAACGATGTACTATTCTCTGATCCTGTGTGCATGAGTGTGTCTGTACTTTTGTTTTTATTTATACTAGTGCATGATAGTTACATAAAATATTGGGGTTCATTTTGACATAGTTATACATGCTTGGGAATTAATTTGCTCCATTTCAGTCCCCAGTACTTCCTCTTTCCTTCCCCTCCTCCCTCTCCCTGTTCCCCTTCCTCTAATCTGATGGTCTTATATGCGTGTGTGTGTGTGTGTGTGTGTTTTAAATTGGTGCTTTATAGATAACCTAAAGGTGCAATCCACTGTGGCATATTCACATATGTACATAGCATAATTTGGTCAATTGCATTCCACCATTTTTCTTTTTTTCTGATAATTCCTCCCTTCTATTCCTTCCTGTGTGCTCTTTTATAATATGATTTCATTCAAATGGCCACTAGCCACCCATTGGCTTCCTTATATTCCTATCTCTTTTCCTTTACACCAAGATCATTTTTAAATACTGTTTTCATGTTTTTTCATAGAGTCTTAGACCACTTGTCTTTCAGAGGCTCTTGCCATGTCAGCATATTGCTCTCTGTCCTGAGATGCCCTCAATATGTCCTCTGTTTTCCTCTGAGCTATTACAACACAGAGCATATACCAATGTCTTATCAATAAGGTTATTAGGTCCATAGCAGCAGAAGCAGACTATGATTTAAATTAACCAAAATGGAATTGTGAGGATCTGAGGAAGATCAAAGACTGATGAGAAGCTCCAGAACCAGGCTCAGAAACAGTTGAAACCAGAGTGGCTCTGGGAGTCTTCTCAGCAGGAATCAATATGTTCTGTGCCAAGATACCAAAGACAAGAAAGCCTCAGATAGACAGTGAGTCTGATAGGCCTAGTTTAGGTCAGACTTCCACCCCTTGACTAGGAAAAGGCAAGAAGCCCTGGTTTACATCTGCAATAAGACTATGTGCCTGGGAGGGATTAGGTGCAATTACTCACAGTAGGATGACTACCTGATGGAGTGCTGAACACTACAGCTGCTATCTCCCAATGCTCACTTTACTTCCTCCTTCTAGGAAATTCTACCTTGTTGCTCAGAATTAAGTGTTGATCATAGTGTCTTTTTGGATTCATCTGCATTTGAGAAAAGATACTATTAACAAGGAACATTAGGAATTTATGAGATGCTCTCCTTTTAGCAAGATGGGACTTGCCCACAGAGTGGAAGTCCCAGGAACACCAGCAACCTCTGTGCCAGTTTTAACAATACGGTGGCCCCAAATCATTTAGAAAGAATTATCAACACACAGATGCATTTACCTCACATTAAAATATTCAGTTACTGTAAAATCATGCTGTGGGCTTATTTTGTAGCCACTGGGAATCATAAGCGTTGTTCCTGAAACTTTCTCCTCATTTCCTCCTGGAAATCATTCATTGCCCCTCAGCTCTCATGCGGGTGCTATGTGCCACCTGTACTCTGTTTCATCTTTCATCATATTTGGTATGTTTCATATTTGATTTTACAGTTTTTCTTAGTTTTTTTCTTCCCCTCCAGCATTTCAGAGTCATCATTTATTAAATTTGCTTCTTCAAGATTTCATTAGTGGTCCTCAACCCCTGCCAGGAATTTATCCTCAGGAATGCATGGCACAGCCGCTATGAGGCAGCCACTCTTTTCTCATGGTCATCTTCTTTTACAGACAAAATCTTCAGCAAGGACAAAAAAGATACTTCTGTGGTGTTCTGTTCTTAAATTTCCTATCTAGAGTTAGAAATGTATGTAGGTTTCTTCTGATTTTATCTTTTGTCTCCATGTGAGCATCTAAGCAGAAGGAAGTTGACTTACGCCAACCTCTTCTTTATGAACGTCTCTGAACAGATGACATAGTTCTGAATTGACCAGGTCAGGCTGACCACAGTTACCTCCTCATCCTCTCAAGGAATAAGCTCTCAAAACACTGCTTCCACCTGGAAAACCATGGGCATGTAGATATCAGAGGACTAAATAATTCTTAAACTCATGGATTCAAAGACGGTCTTAGGAGGTCATAATAATGATGGAAAGGGATGAGATGAAGGGAGTAACATGATCATAGAAAAGAACAAAATTCTTTAACAAGTTTTCCATCTAATGAACTTTCTTATACCATCTCAGAGATCTCCACTGCCTATCAAATCAGAATCACAGTTGAACTGGGAGATTATTTTAAAAATTCTTCTGACCTCCAAACTGTGTGTTTGAAATGGAGGCAGGTCATACAAAATAGTCCTAAATGTCACATGCAGGTGTCACCAGCCCCAGAAAGAAGAAGTTGGCAGCTCTTCAGAAACCCCAGACGGCAGGACAAGTCGAAGCCCCCTTGGGATTTTACTCTGGAGTTTGTCATTGGGGCGTCCTTTTAGTTTCAGAGACATCTAATCTGGAAATTTGAAACTTGCTCATGACTCAGTGTTCTTCTCTTTTCAACTGTCTTTAATGAAATCATAAGAATTTATGATGACCAAGCTAGCTGTCATGGAATGAGCCCCAGGCTCTGGGACTTCCAAGGCAAAGTGATGTTTTAGGAATGCTTAGATACTGAAGGTTAAATGTCTGTTATAAATGAAATCAAACACGTGGCCGGTTGTGGGTGAGCAAGGCAGAAATTTTACTTGGGCCAAAGGGCGAAAGAAAAATGCGGGCCTCGCTAGGGAGTGAGGGGTTCTTAAATGCTAACCTGACGCAATACTGCCCTTCGCCCTAATTGGAGGAGCTCAGGTACACAGTCTGCGCGATTGGCTGTGACTAGGTGGAGGCAGGTGCAAGAGGGAGTAGGTGGCAACTGGGAGATAATGGGGGTGGGGGTCGCCACACACGTGGTGAGGGTAGTAGGGATTCCATGTTCCCCGGAAGAAGATGGCTGGGTACCGGAAGGGGTCCTTGGAAGGAGGTGGGCGTCCACAGGTGGGTGGACACAAGTGGGCAGACACAAGTGGAGGAGTTACAGTCTTCAGAACGGGAGGGGGATAATGGAGGTAGTAGACTATACATCACAATCTTTCAAATTTGACAGAAAAGACATACATCTTACATGTCCAAGAGTGCCTGCCAGGAGTCAAAGTCGAGGAAGACAAAGCCATGGCCCAGAGATTCAAGAACAACACAAGAAGAGAGTAGAAAATACAGGAATACGGAAAGACCATTCCTGCCATGAGCAGGGCTGGGCAATCAGAGCTCTCTCTTTCATACAGGTGACTCTTGGGTAGAGGGGGGGAGAATAGGTGGGTCAGCTTGGGTTAGAGGCACCAAGTAGCCTTAATAAGAACCATTTTTTTCCCAAATAAATAAACACCTTTCATTCTCTTAACCCGAAGCAGAACAAAAACCAAAGCTTCTGAAATCTCACTCAAAAGTGCTCTGGTGGTGAGTAGAGTTGAACAGGCAGTGGCATGGTTTGTCACCTAGCACACCCAAGCTAGCAGCCATGCTGGACCCTTGTATAGGATGGCTCTGGAGATGGCCGTGCTGTGGGAGCTCATTTGAAGGCGGATTCCCTTAGATTATGTTTTTATTTTGGGTGGCTCTAGGGTTATGGAGATGGGACCTGATGGGTATGGCGGCGGCAGTGGTGGTGGGGTTGCCATCCTCAGCCTGATCCTTTCACAGTGGAATTTGTTTATTTCATCACTGACTAAGGGGGTCTGGGAAAGATGCAAAAAAAACTTGTGAAAGAAATGTCTGTGGGGGTTGGGATGGTGTTGGAGGACAGACACGCAACATGCTCCATGTTACCTGACTTCAACCATTTAGCATATGCAATTTATTTCAAGGGGATACAATTCAAATTTCCAGACTACATTTCCATTTTTACCCACACAAGTAGGAAAATAATGATGAAGGTAAAGACTATAATAGGAATGAGATTACTTCATCTTATTAGGGAGAAGGGAGAGGAGCTAATCCTTGTCTAAATCTAAAAGCAGTAATGGGGGAATAATGAGCACATATCCTCTCTGCTCAAGGCAGGCACACAAGGAAAAAGCAGGGTGTGGTGTGCACCTTTTATCCCGGTGATGTGGGAGGCTGAAGCAGGACGATTGCAACTTTGTGGCCAGCCTCAGCAACTTAGTGAGACCCTGTCTCAAAATAAAAAATAAAAAGGGCTGGGGACGTGGCTCAGTGGTTAAGTTCCATGACCTGCATTGCTGAAGAGTAGATTCAGGCAAGGGGCCATGGAGGATGAAGAAAAAACACACAGACACGGACACAGAGAAATTTGGGACCAGGTGGGCACTGTCCTCTGATGGAAGAACAAAACACGGCATGTTTATTATATAGGTTTTATCATCGGAAAGTTAACTGTGGGAAAGCAAGCAGGCCTGAAGGTCACAGTGTTTGCAACAGCTTTGTGATTGTATTGTTACGCACATAGCTTTCTTTCCCTGGCAATTGGTGTCTGAACTCAAAGTCAAGGACTGTTTTACTTTCTGCATCTTCGTGAAACTTAGAAAGTTCTGCACTTATGTATAGGATTTACTCAAGCAAGGTACTGCCACGTTTCCAGGGGATTCAAGTCTTATGCTATGCACAACTTGTTCCCGAGGTCAGGCATAGCCACCGCTGCAAGGTAAATCAAAGACCGTGGTCTGAGTCCCCAGCTGCTACTCTCTGGCTCTCTACAGTTCAGTTCCCCTGGGTTCAATCTCTGATACCAAAAAGAGAAAAGGGAAAAAAGAGTGAAGTCACCCATAGGGGAAATTGATCTGGGTTGTATAATTCCCCCTTCCAGAGGCTGATACAACTGGAGAGATGGTCTTTTCTAAGATGGTTTGACTGCAGCCCTCACCCACACTGGCGTTCTTGCTGCCTCTCCATGTCTCAGGCATAGTAGGCATAATCTCTCATCTTCACTAAGCACGCTTCCCTCCAGTCCCTGCCTGGTGTGGGGAAAGCAGACTCAGGGGACACTATGTCTACAATTTCATGAGAGGCCATAAGCCGGATCAGCCCAGACCAGCCACACCTGAGTTCCTGACCCACAGGAAAATAATGTTTATTTTTTTAAACTAAATTTTTGAGATGAATCATAATATAGCCACAACAAACAATAAAACCTGTGGAACAAAAGAAAAAAGAAATGGCGTGGGCAGAGGGAGAAGTTGATCTATGACGCAGTTTCCACCAGTACCACAGCTAGCCCTCTGAGAGCTGCAGAATCTGGGATAAAGCTCCAGAAATATATTTATCCTTTTTAAAAATTATGGCAGTTTTATTTTTTTACCCTGCTGGAGATCATTCCGAATGAGTGCATAAGGAACTTCCTTACTGTTCTCCACAGCGTGGAGTACTGCACTGTATGGGGGCAGTGTGTTAGTCAGCTTTTTGTTACTTTAACAAATACCTGAGATAATCAACTTATAAAGGGAAAAAGGTTTACTTTGGCTCAGAGTTTTGGAGGTTTCAGTCCATGATTGATTAGCCTGTTGCTTTTGGGCCTATGCTAAGGAAGCACATCATGGTAGCAGCTTGTGGCAAAACTGCATGCCTCATGACTGAGGCATAAAAGAGGGAGACAGGAAAGGGCTGAACTCCCACTAGCTCCTTCAAGGACACATCCCCAAAATCTAAGTCTTCTTACTAGGCACTACCCCTTAAAGTTTCCACCATCTCCCAGTACTACCACACTGGAAACCAAGCGTTTAACACATGAACCTTTCAGGGACATTCCAGATACAAATTATAACAGGTAGGTATCATAATTTATTTAGACAATTCCCAATGAATGGGCATTTAATTATTCTGATATTTCAAAACATGGTTCAAGGTTCATATGTGCATAATCTTTGTGTGTAAGAGTGCATACTAAAACAGAATAAATGTCTAGAATTGAAATTGCTGAACTCCGGACTTTTTGTTCATTACATAGCACTTATCCGCTGGAGTTGCTTTCTTCTTTATGCATTATCTACCGACTGCTGGTTCTCACCTAAGTGCTAGAATCTATCTTCTGTGAAATGCCTGGAGAATCCTCTGTGCTCACCAGATAGGGAGCATTTATATAAGTGCAGAGAAAATTCCTGAAAACATTAAGGTGAGTCACATAAAAATATTAAGAGGGACCTATTTCAACAAGCCAGTCACTGTCCTGCATAGCCACTGGACTGAGAAAAATCTCAGATACTTACTGTGAGAAGGCACTGTGAGGGAGCCAAGAGAAGTAGAAGATGTGGTTTTCAGGAACTGAAAAATCAGTCCTACCTACTAGGTAGGACCCAGAAGAGCTGAATCCAAACAGTTAGGTTTTCTCTTTCACTGACACAGCTCCAGTTCCCAGCAGAGAAACTGTCTGAGGCCCCTGAGAATGTGAATTCACTCTTTGGTGTCCTGACTCTATTTCTCTGTCTCTCTGTCTCTTTCTCCCTCCCTCCCTCCCTTTCTCTTTCTCAAATTATCCTATAGAGCCATAGTAACTAAAACAGCATGGTACTGGCATAAAAACAGACATGTAGACCAATAATACAAAATAGAAGACCCAGAGACAAGCCTACACAGCCACAGTCACTTGTTTCTCGACAATGATGCCCCAAAACACACATTGGAGAAAAGTCAGCCTCTTCAACAAGTTGTCCTTGGAAAACTGGATATCCAGTTTTTTTCTCCATATGGATATCCATATGGAGAAGAATGAGACTAGGTCCCCATCCCTCACCCTGTACAAAGGCAAACTCAAAATGGATCAGACCTAAGTATAAGACCAGAAACGTTGCAACTTACAGAAGAAAAAAGTAGTGAAAGCACTTCAGGCTAAAAGAGTTCCTGAACAGGACCACAATAGCTCAGGACCTAAGAAAAAGAATTCACAAAAGGGATGACATCAAGTTAAAAAGTTTATGTCCAACGAAGGAAACAACAGAGTGACAAGATAAACTATAGAATGGGAGGAAATCTTTACAAACTACTCTTCCAATAGAGGGTGAATAACCAGAATATTTTAAAAACTAAAAAATCTCAACATTAAAAAAATGAGCCAATCAATAAATGGGTAAATGAACTAAAAAGACACTTCTCAAAAGAAGAAGTGAAAACATTCATCAACATCTTCAGCCATTAGGGAAATACAAAGCAAAACTACACCGAGATTCTGTCTCACTCCAGCGAGAATGGAAATCATCAAGAACACAAGTAGCAATAAATGCTGGTGAGGATTCAGGGGAAAAGAAATTCTTACATATTATTGGTGAGACTGTAAATTAGTACAGGCACTGTGGAAATCACTATGGTATTTCCTCAAAAAGCAAAAAAAAAAAAAAAAAACTACCAAATGATCCAGTTATACTTTTCCTTGGTATTTATCCAAAAGAATAAGACATATGTATATCCATGTTTCTCATAGCCCAACTCACAGCAGATAAATTTATGGTATCAGCCTAGGTGTCCATCAACAGGTGAAGGGACACACACACACACAATTATATTAGGTAGCCATAAAGAAGAATGAAATTCTGTCATTTGCAGGAAAGTGGATGAAACTGAAGACCATAATTTTCAGTGAAATAACTCAGAGAAAAGAATCATATGTTGTCATGGTTTGGATCAGGACTGTCCCCCCAGAAGCTCAGGTGTTGAAAGTATGGTGTTCCCCAGGGCAGCAAGGTTCAGAAGCAAGTCTTTTAGGCAATGATTGGATCCTGAGGGCTCTGATGTTAGCAGTGGATTAATCCATTTGGTGAATGGAATGAACTACTGGAGGTAGGACCTAGTTGGAGGTAGTGGGTCCCTGGGGGCATGCCCTGGAAGGGTTTACTTTCGCTCCTGTCCCTTCTTCTTTCTCTGTGCTTCCCAGTTGCCAGGAGCTGAGTAACTTCTGTACCGTGCCCTTCTGCAATGATGAGTCTGCCTTGCAATCATTCCACCATGGACTGAACCTCTGAAACTGTGAACCAAAATAAACTTTTCCTCTTCTAAGCTGTTTTTGTCAGGTATTTTGGTCATAGAATATGAAACGCTGAGTAACATATATGTTTTCTCTCATAGAGGGAACCAACAAGAAGAAAAGGGATGCCCAGAGAGTAAAAGAGAGATTCTTTTTTCTTTTTTAAAAGATGGATATAGAGTTACAATTGAGGGGGAAACATTATCAAATATTCAAGAACCAATGTATATGTACTTAGTTATCCAGGGCTAATGCCATGTCATGGATGCCCAGCTTGGGTTCCCCCTGTTGCTGTTTCACCCATTTAACTCCCCCTGAGTTAAATGGATATCTCATGGAGGACAGAGATCTCCTTCTGAGATGATTCCC
>PVKS010018109.1:0-40720 GCA_004027875.1 Aplodontia rufa
GTGTCCATTTTTAAGACACGGTCCTCTCTCTTTAGTGCTGTAACAACAAGAAACCAACCCTAAAATATGAATAGGAAATCCTCAGCTTAAAAATGGGCTTCATTCCAAAATTCCAAAAGGTGGTTATTACAACTGACAGCTTATACCTAGTGACTACATTGCTGAAATATTGTACAAAATTGACCCAATTATTAATGTAGCTGAAATGTGGCCTAAGATCTATGTCCTGAGACCAGAACTAATAACACCCAGAAGAAAAGGAAAAGATGACAAAGTAAAGCTGTTCTTCCTCAGAGCTTAATGCAGGGGTTATTTCAAAAGAGGCTTTTCATTCAATTCATTTAAATTCATTTTTAAATATTTTCAAATAGGCAAATTACACCTGGGGAGCTCTCTTACTTCACTGTGCATGTAATTATCCTGAGACATGATATCTCGCCATTGATGACCACAGCACCAGGTCCTTGTGATGCTTCATCTTCCCAAATGTGGCCCTTATGCCTTGCCCTAGTCTCAGAAATCCAGCAACTTCATTTTCCTGAAATCACATGTCAGAATCTCTTTGTGCGGTGATTCTTAGAGAGCTAACTCAGACTCTCTATACCTCACCTTTCCTTGGTGAGAAATTGGCTAATGAACATTCCTTTGCCTAAATCAATGATGGTAGTCAGAAATAAAATTTTAAATATAAACTAGATGAATGGTGTCAATGCAATTGCAAACCAAATTCTATCCAAAAGTTTGATGTACCAATTGATACAAATGTGTTAAAGAGTCGAAACCCAGTAACACTTCAAGATGTATATATATATATATATATATATATATATATATATATATACACACACACACACACACACACATTGTAGAAGTATAACCCTACCAGTAATGATTACGATGGGCCCATACTGAAAATCCAGGGCAACTGGAAGGCAGCACATTGTATCCCTTATTACTGCCTAAAACACCATTTCAAAACGAGTGCCTTAAAACATCAATCATTTATTCATTCATGATTCTGCAGTGTGGGCAGGCTGGGCAGGAATGGCTTGTGTCTGTGTAACATTAGCTGGGGTCACTTAAGATCCTCCATTCAGTGGACTCTCACGGGACAATTCAGGAAGATTGAGGATGGAATCCTGCTCCTCTGTGATGACTGAGCTGTGATGGTGGGAATATCCACTAATCCACTGGACCTCCCTCTGCCCCCAGCCCTGGCCCTGCTTCCTCTCCCCCTCCCCACATAGTCTTCCCAGCAGTCTTCTGGCATTAAAAGCTCAAGTACTTTTTTTCTGAAGCTGAAGGCCCAGCACCATTACAGTTTCGTTTCTGTGCCGTTCCCACTGGTCAAAACTCAGAAGACCTGGCCCAATTCATGGGAAGGGTAAAGGCTCCAGTTCTGGTTGGGAGGAAAACTAAAACGTGTGGCCACATTTAATCACAGCAATATTCTCGTTTGCCAAGCATGAGAGTCACTCCAAACCAGAGAGAGGGAGCTCAGAAGGAGCATGAGAATAATCTGCCATTATTGTTGTCGTTGGTTTTATTTCAGTTTTTGCAGACTTCTAATCAAATTGAGGCAACCACATGTGCCTCTGGCCCTATTCTTAAATCGGGCTATTCACAACATCTTCAGTATCCATATCCAAAATTGCAGAATAGCAGGGGCAAGCTACAGCCCACACGGATGCTTGGGTAAATGCATTTTTATTGGAACACTTCTCAACCCAGTCATTTGCACATTGTTTGTGGTCTTACTGTGCTGTAACAATGAAATTGAGTGATTCTGACAAAGATCATATGACCCACAAACCAAAGATGTTTATTTTGTGGTGTTCTTAGTTTGCTAGGTCTACTAAGCTACTAGGCCTACTGAGGTACAAGAGCACTATGCATTGGGTGGTTTCATCAACAGAAATTTCCCATCTCATGGCTCTGAAGTTCACAATGCATTGGCAAGCTTTATTCTGAGGGTTTTAAGGAAAGGATGGGTTACAGACCTCTTTCCTGGGCTGGTAGATGGTCACTTTCTTCCTGTGTCTTCATATCATCTTCCTCTGTGTCTGTCTGCCTCCAAATTTCCTCTTCTTCTCTTTATTTTTTTTGTACTGGGGATTGAACCCAGGGGCACTTAACCACTGAGCCACATCCCCAGCCTCTCTAAATTGCTGAGGCTGGCTTTGAATTTGCAATCCTCCTGCCTCTGCCCTCCTCCCCCAAGCCTCTGGAATTATAGGCATGCACCACCCCATACCCAGCCAAACTTCTTCTTCTTATAAGCAGACATATTGGATTAGGGACCACCCCAACGATCTCATTTTTAACTTGATTAATTTCTGTAAAGACCCTGCTATTATCAGCCCTCTGTAGCTGTGACAAATCTTTGAGTTAAATCAACTTATAAGAAAGAAAGGTTTATTTTGGCTCATGGTTTCAGAGGTTTCAGTCCATAGTAGAGTAGCTCTGTTGCTTTTAGGCCTGGGTTCTAACGCCTCCCATCAGCTCCACAGGCTGGTGACTAAGCCTTCACTGTGCAGGCCTATGGGGACATTTAAGATCCAAAGCGTAATAGACTCTACATACACATAAGTTCGTATTCTGAGATAGTAGGGTTAGGAATTCAACGTATGATTTCACAGGGAGTGGGGGCACAATTCAATCCATTAAAAGGCTCTTAGAAACAATGTGCTGATACTTGGAACTGAGAAGAAAAGGCAAATCCAACTATTCCAAGGCTTGGATGGATTCTTGCTTCAATTCTGCCCCTATTTCAAATCGACAAAACTCTTGGATTCCCTATCTATATCAGAAAATTGGATTCAATGGCGGTTGGACTGTGCCCCACAGAGTAGGGTCCAAGCGGGATGCAATTGGCATGCTGTACAAGAAACTAGCATGAAGCAAGGTGCAGCAGTGCATGCCTGAAACCCCAGCAACTCGGGAGGTTGAAACTGGAGGACTGCAAGCTTGAGGCCAGCCTCGGCAATTCAGTGAGGCCCTAAGCAATATAGTGAAACTGTGCCTCAAAATAAAACACAGAAAGGGCTGGAGCAGTAGCTCAGTGACAAAGTGCCTCTGGATTTAATCCCCAGAACCAAATAAAAAAAAATAGCTTGAAGAATAAAAGGTGTCACACTTGAGTTATAAGTATATTATATATTTTATATATTCTTGAAATAAACTAACATTCAACTCTGGGGCTTTGTCTATTTGGATTTGAGCTAGGCTCTCATTTAGTGGCAAATATACTAGCAGCTTCCTCCTGGTTGAATAAGAAAAGTGACCCTGTGGTCAAACTTGGTCATTGCTTCCTAATCATGCTGTTCATTATATACTGACCTGTATTTTTCTTAATTTCTGAAAGCTTCTTTCAGTACCTTTGACCCACAATTTCTCCTCATGAATCCTTCCTGCCTACCTGGTTTACAAGTTGCCTTGCAGAGGGAACCTGATCAAATTGTCTGTATGTAAACACAAACGGGCATAGTGAAACCCACCATTCTGTGTAATTAATATGCACCACCACCAACAAAACTGCCTTGTTATCACCCTTGGGAACTTGACCTTGGAGGGAGAGGCTCCACGTCTGACTGAGTTCCAGGATCTTATTTTAATTTCCTCCATGGATACAGTCCCTGGATAACACAGTCTCAAACTCCTGCCTTGCACCTGGAAAAGTTTCCAGAAGTAAACTCCTTCCAGTGCCTGACCTACCCTGGATCTCAACTTCTATCTCTGAGTTCTTTCTATCTCCCGAAACTCAAATAAGAAACAAAATCTCACACTCTTCATACTGATACTAAGTCCTCTAGGTTGGGTCATTTGAATTCAAAGCTGAGCTTCTCTTGTTTGTGATAAACCTTTTCAGATAGGTTACTAGGTATGGAAGGTCACTCAGTCTGTTCACATTGCTGAAAAAAACTCCATGAGCTGGGAAGTTGATAGGAAACAGAAATATTTTTAAGTTGTGGAGGTTGAGGACTCCAGGATTATACCATCAGTAGATTTGATTCTGCAGGGGCCGTCTTTCTCGTAGATAGCCCCTGCTCACAGTGCCACCTTTGAGGTTAATGAGTTCCCTTGGGCTTATTTTATAAGGGCGCTAACCCCAATCATGCAAGCTCTGTCCTGATGACCTAATCACCTTCCAAAGATCTCACCTACCAACCATCACCTTGAGGGTGATCATTTTTTGGGGGTGGGAGGGCAGGGACACAATTATTCAGACCATAGCAGGAAGAATGATGCCATTGATTTCTTCAGATGACAGTTATTGTCAGTTTGCCAATATTTTTGGTAGTTATTTTCCTCTTAATTTTTGTTTTTCAAATTAAATGTAACAGTTTTAGGAAAATGTGTACATTATTATGGAGGGCAGGAAAAACAGTTCTAAATTAAATGTTAATCTAAAGTGGTAAATACAACTAAACAAAATTTCCCAAGAGGATAATAAAATCATCTGACCTTAGCAAAGAAAAGTATTAGTATTTTTGTGGGTATGTGTTTGCGCAGATAGTTCCATTTAGGAGTATCAAGACAGCACCAGTACTGGAATTTGATTTTAATGGAAAAAATAGTGTGATTGATCTCATCTTGATAAATTATGAAATGCCATGCCAATCTCTTTCATGCTGTTATGTTGCTGTCTCATTTTTGTCTACTTATTAGTCTTGAATTTTCCAAATGAATGAGTCAAAGAGCATAGCAAAGTCAATTTACTGAAATGGATAGTGTCACTGTCACTTTGGAAAGAGATGACAGTGCCATATGCCATAACCAGAAGTCACTCATCTGTGGCAGTCACCCACTCTTCCAGCTAGTTGCCACAGACTGTAGGTAAAAGGCTCCTGAAGTGCTCAGAAGATATGGTTCTAACATTGTCCATTCCTCCTAAGCCTTTTAAATTTTTACTTATTTTTACGGTTTTGGTACGAGGACTTGAACCCCAAGGTGCTCTACCACTGAACAACATCCCCAGACTTTTTAATTTTTTATTTTAAGACTGGGCTTTACTAAGTTGCTGAGGCTGCCCTCAAACTTGCAATCCTCCTGCCTCAGCCTTCTGAGTTGCTGGGATTACAGTCATGCACCACTGTGCCCAGTCTCCTAAGCTATGTCTATGTGCTCTGACATCTAAACAGCGAGCCATACGTACCCAATGTTACCAGTGATTCAGGCCTGGCCCTCTTCAACTAACCATCTTATCAACTGAGGAGAAATATTTAAGTTTAAAAAATCTAGTTTATTTGACTTCTGAATTAATTCTAACCAATTCATTAAGCTTTAACTTGGTGCTGCATCTATGTTTTGTTGAATTGAAATTTATGGAAGAAATTTAGCTGGAGACAAGCATGAAATTAAAAAGTGCAAAATGAGCTGACGTCCCTACTCTGTCATTTTAAAAAACATAGGAGGTCTCCAATTATCCAATAGAATAAAATTAATAAAAGTTATATATAATGTCATAATAGATTTTATTCCAATAGAACAACATTATTACATCTGATTGTAAATCACATGAATACTTTCTGGCAACCAAAAGGAAAAAATTCACACTGTTGATAATTGTGTAGCTTCCCATATACCAAATGTATGAGGGGTATATGCTACTTGTATCGTTAAATTCTTATTATATTATAATGTAGTAATCTAATTTCTCTAAGTGCCTCATTATTTTTCATTTTAACTGCCAAGTGCACATATATTTTATGTTGTTAGCGAATTAAATGGAAGCATGCTAAACAGATTGATATTCTGGATTCACTCTGTGATTTAAATGCACTGATTATAGTGTAAAATAAGACAAGGAAAAATGTGCTATTTCCTGTAGGTCACACCCTGTGGTTTATAATAAAGGCAATCTGTATTGTGCCCAGAAACATATTGTATGCAAACAACTGGTGTGATAAATAATATCATTTCAAATGGGTACAGCTGCTTATTTGCATCAAAATCTCTGAAATACCAGCTGAATTTGAGCTCTTAAAAATGTCTTTGGTTTAATTGTGTTGTAAAGTGTCCAGCACAACCTAATGAGAGTTTAGCCACTTAATTACCCACTATCTTCAGGGGTAACCTTTCTTGGGTGATTACAGATATGATTAACTAAGGAAAGAATAGGATAGTACGCTATCACTGGGTGACAAATCATACCAAAACATAGTCACTAAAAATAAATAAATAACCACTAATTTAGCTCAGGATTCTGAGTATTGGCAATTTTGGCTCTGCTCAGTTATTCATATCATCATGATAGGATATCTTCATGTGTTGCAGTCAACTAAGAGTTAGGCTAATGACTTTACAAATCTTGACTGGGCTCTATCCAGATCTGGGACCTCAGCTGACACGATGGGACTACTACAGATGATGATTCAGCAGACTAACCTAACTTGTTCATGGTAGGGGTTCTAAGACATCTAGCAAATGTGCTTAAGGCCTTTTACAGGCTTGACGTAGAACTGCCACACCATGGCTTCCATTGAATTCTCTTTGCTAAGTGAACCTTGATTTAAGGGTGGGATAATAGATATCAACTTCTGATGGGAAAAGCTGAAATGAAAGGTCACACGGCAAAGGACATAAATGTAGGTAGAGTACTGCAGCCATTTTTGTTAACAATTTTCCACAAATGGTGACTTATTAAAAGTGATAGTTTGGACAAACATATTAAAGAATCCTCCATCTCTAGTGTTACTAGGACTGGTTCAGAGACCATAGATGTTACTTCAGGAGACTGGAGAAAACTGAAGTTTGGCTCTACAAAACCCTTTTTTGCCACCTACTGTGAGATTTTTAAAGAATGGTCACACAAAAATCCAGTATCCCAAACGGAATTTATTGTTTTACTGGTAACTGCTGTCAGGACCTGAAAATCTACAGTCAGTCATGTGCAGGAAGAGCACTGGCCAGAGCCATTGAGCCCTCCAAGCTCTCTGTCATCAAAGTGCTCTGTGCATACCCTTGCCGCTGCCCATCTCTCCTGACAAAGTAATAACACAATATTACCCATTTAGACAAGTTCATACACACCAAAAAGACCTGCATAATTTCTAACTTTATCAACTGCGATATGGACCTAGTGGCTAGTACCGTAGTTTCTCTTTCTTCCATATTTCAATATGTGTAAAAAGACAGTCTGATGCTCTAGAATGATGTTGTTCTTCCATTTAATCCAAGTTTATAATTTAATCCTAAAACAGTAAGGTAAACTATCAGATTCTCCAGATTTGAACCACTACTCCCAGCTCTATCAGTGAGCTGTGTGACTTTAAGGAGGACCAAGGCAATGACACCTTCCTTTCTACTTATTTTTCTTTATCAGCACTTACACATGTTTAAGTCTTTTGCAATTTATAAAAAATTAAACAGAACTTAAAGCCCCCTCCAATCCCCCATTTCTATCTACAAATCATCTTCCCTAACCTCATTTTCGTATTCAAATCTCCACTTTGATTCCCTCATTTCCTCACGTTTTATTCCAATGTGCACCCATTGAATGCTGGCTTCAGCCCACAGCTCTACCATATCTCTAACATCATTGTTAACCATGACACCATATCATTAAAGTCTTCAATTGTTATCTTTTTTTGACTGCTTGAAAATATTCATTAAAATTGACTATTTAGTTCCTTCTGGAAATCCATTTTTAGTGTTCTTTCTCTTTTTCTCATTCATTGTCCTCCTCTATTTTCAATACATACTCTCTCCAGTTTAGCTCCGTGCCTTCAATCATATCTATATACTGGTAAATTCCAAGGTGAGCTGTACATCCATCCATATTTCTCACAGTCCTTGTGACCTCTCCATGTAGATATTTTAGAGGTAGTTCAATTCAACACATCCCAAATGTATCCCCCACCATCTTTTCCCCCTCTACCAGCATCTGAAACCAGAAAGTAGGGGGTGGAGAGGGAGATCCTAGATTCTTCCCTCCCTACTTCACAAGATCCCAACAACCACTGGTCTATTTTTATTATCTTCAGAAGCTTTCCATCTATGTCCATTTCTCCTTCTTTATAATTCAAGCTAATCTCTCTTGTCTGGTGTGTGGCAGAAGGTTGACTTCCCCCTTCCATTCTTACTCTTGGTAACTCATCCTCTACTTTCCAAACCAAGAGATGTAACTCTAATCATGTCTTTCCCCAGCTTCAAATCAACTCTTGAGTACTTTCTCCATTCTTAGGATAAAGTTCAAATCCCTTAAGAATTTTTACCCAAGATAACGAACCTTGCAATTACCACTCTGGCATGCTCCCTGACACTTGCTCCCTTGATCTTCACATTTGGGCATCCTGGATGATACATTTGTCAGCATTATACAATCTTTTACTGTTCATCTCAAATGCCCTTTTGTTCCATTTTCACAAGTGTTTTCTTACCATACAGAAAAATTATGGAAGTATAAATGCATACTCTCATAATAGCTCCAAATACTTGTTTGGTAGCTCTATTTCCTGGAGTTTGTGTGCTTCCTGAAGCAGGAGCTCTGTTAAAATAATAAATGGGCCAAAGAGCTAAATAGAAACTTCTCAACACAGGACACTGATCAAGCCAATGAATGCGTGAGAAAGTGCTCTAAATCACTAGTAATCACAGAAATGCAAATGAAAACTACATTAAGATATCACCTCACACCAGTCACATTGGCAAAAATGAAGAAAATAAACAATAATGGATGCTGGAGGGGCTGTGGAGAGATAGGGACACTAACACACTGTTGGTGGAAATGAAAACTGGTACAGCCCCTCTGGAAAGCAGTGCGGAGAATCCTCAAAAAACTAGGGATGAGCCTACCATATGATCCTGCTATTCCTCTCCTGGGTATTTTTCCAGGGGATTTAGAATCAGCACATTACAGTGACACAGCAATGCCATAGCAGCACAGAATTTTACACAGCAATTAGAAACAATGATATTGCAGCCTTTGAAGGTAAATGGATGGCTATGGATGAAATTATGCTGAGTGAAATCAGCACAACCCAGAGAACCAAGGGTCGAATGCCTTCACTCATCTGTGGAGGCTGGAACTAGACCCTGACCATTGAGAAACAATGTCTATTATCATGTGTTAAATCTGGATAAATTGTAATGTTACACAACCTAATACATTTTTAGAGATGTTTTGGGAAGGGGTGGGGAGGGATAAGGGTGGATAATTGGGGGGGCTCTCTTGGGGGTAAATCTAATCTTCAGAATCTATATACATATGATATTATTTTGTTAAAAAACTTATAAGATTGTTCAAATAAATTTCTCAATAAAAATTTAAAAAAAGATGACTTGAAAAAAAATTTCAGCCTAGTAAGGTGCCTGATATACAGTAGTTTCCTAGATAAGCAAAGAATTCTTAAACCCCATCCATCCCTCCACCTACATTCTAAAGGGAAGTGTAAATTTTCATGTTTATCCCTTGTACCAATTAAATCCTCAAGTTGTCAAGGTGACCTAATAAATGTTTTTAAAAAAATACATAACAAGAACAGTTCTTTCCGACATATAAAGTCTTTTACAAATGAAAAAGATGTTGTAGCAATCTCTATGTACCATTAACATAAATGATTGAAGATTGTTTAGGGAAACACTGAGAAGTCAAATTATATTAAGAAAGGAAAACAGAACCAAGTTTAAGTGACATAGTTAGCAACTTTGGTCATTTCAGCTGCAGGCTGTTATCAATTTTATGATCATCTGATTTTCCAAGTCACTAATTTTTATGACCTTTCAAGATCCCTGGTAGCTTTCCACCCAATACCACCTCATTCTTTAACCCTTTGCCTTCTTCTTCTTTACCTCTGGTTTCATATTACAGATATTTATTACACACTATACTAAGAAGTAGGGGTATAAAGATAATCATCATTTAGTTCCACTTTTTTTCACTTGCTATAAAAATTATGGAAGTGATCTGATACAACGCCATGTTTAAGAGTAAAGAATCTGTGACCAGAAAGGTGTGGCTTTGAGTCTCACCAGGACAACTTACTAGATCTAAGAGTTTCAGCAGTTTCTACATCATTGAACTTTAGTTTCCTTATTTTTAAAAATGGATGAAAATAGCTAAGCAAGACAATTCTCTAGGTGGTGTTGGACTAACCCAATTCTAAACCTTTCTCACATTTCTCCAGTAGAACTACAATGTGCTAGAATTCAACATCTTGAGATAAGGAGGAGCTTTCCAGAACAACCTAGGTTCAATACCAGTACCCCCCTGCCACTGCTCAAGGAACAGGGTATCTTTCCAAACTTTATCCCAGCAAGCTTCTGTGATCCTAGGGTGCAAAACCCAGGGTAGGCAGCTTTCTGGGGTCCCTCAGCAGTATAGAAGTGGGGATAGGCAGATGAGATTCTATCTACCCTTGGCAATTTTCCTCAGAACTTTGTGACCAGCTTGCCCTGCATTCTAGGTTTTCATTGTTCTTTACTGCTTACTTCTAGGTAATAAACTCACTGCCTGTAACTTGCTGCATGCGTAAGTACCCTGTGTCACTAGACCCATGTTAATAGTAGAAACTGCAGTTCAAGATGCAATATACTTTTAAGTACTGATGTATGAATAGTGATCCTGCTTTATAAACTACCTATAACTCTCAAAACTACCATCCAAACTATCAGTAGAATAAAATGAGGTAGCATTTGAAGTTTCTACTAGGTGCTTTATGTTTAAGTCCCCAGTGAAGTAGAATTATCTCTAATAACTCTGTAACAACCCAACTATGTTTTAAAAATTACCAAACTAAGAAAAACAATTTCATCTTTCACTGGAAATGAACACAAACAACTCCTTTGAAAACATCTCTGATTCTATGTTGTGAGATGATATTTACCATGTGAGTGCATCTTCTGGCATCGACAGGTGCTTGATAAAATACTAGATAATGTTCTAAGAAGTTCTTCAGATCAGTGGTCTAAAGTAGGGTATGTACACTCCAGGGATGGTATTAAAGAAATCATAGGAGTTTAATTTATATGTGCTTTTCATTTCTAACTCAAGAAAAAGAAATGTTTACAGACATTTTATACATGACAATGACCAAGTCTATGAGGGAAGAGTAGGGACTCCATGATGTGGGGGTTTTGAGAGCACCTCTGGGGTGATATTGGTCTCAGAGCTCTGCAAGCCAATGCACTTTACTGTCCCTACAGATTAAATGGCTTAATTAGAATCAAATTAGCCCTCACAAACGAGACCAACTGCTAGAAGATTTCTTCAAACACACCAAAGACTGAAGCAATGCTAATGGGAGCACAAGCAAACCCCCCCCCAAATGAAGAAATTAATATTTTTATTACAAAGGCTAGCTCTTAATAGCCATTATGAAGAAATATTAAATAGTGGTATTCTAACATATTCAATATGTTACTCTCCCTTACATATACTATTCTTTGAGCCCAGTGTTTGTTTCAGTTAGCTTTTTTGCTGTTAACTAAAGACCTGACAAGAACAATTTTAGGAGGAAAAGCTTATTTGGAGACTCATACTTTCAGAGGTCTCAGTCTATAGAAGGCTGGCTCCATTCCTTGGGGCTCCAGGTAAGGCTGGACATCATGGCAGCAGAGTGTGGCAGAGGAAACTGGCTGAAGGTATCATACCAGGAAGCAGACAAACTCCACACCAGATACAAAATATGTACCTCGAAAGCATGTACCCAGTGACTACCTCCTCCAGCCACACCCCGCCTGCGTTCAGTTTTCACTCAGTTAATCCCTACCAAGGAATTAATTCACTGGTTGAGTTAAGGCTCTCATAACCCAATCATTTCACCTCTGAGCCTTCCTGCATTGTCTCACACATGAGCTTTTGGGGGACACTTCACATCCAAAGCATAACAGTGTTTTTGTAGATTAACAAACAAAATATAATTAACTATGTTTGAATGCTTACGTCAACTTTTTGTAGGATCCTTTAGTGTATGACTATAACAACAATATTTATCAAACTCATATAAGTGCTAGTTCTTGTTCCATGTACTTTACTTCTGTTAATTCATCTAATCCTATAAAGTAGATATCCTATCTACTTTATAGGATATCCTATAAAGTAGATCTTATTCTAATCTTCACTGAATCAATATGCAAACTAAGGCATTGAAAGACGATGTAACTTACTGCTGTTGTCCATTCATATGGCTATAATTACAATTTCTTAGAGTTCTGGAAAATGGAAAAAGGCCAAAACACTGTCAGATTTGGAAGTCTGATGAGGACTGAATGCTCCAGAGAGGATGAATTCTGTGTCCTCACCTGGTGGGAGAGTAGAAGGGCAAGAAGCAAGCTAGCCAGCAGCTTTAGGAAGCCACTCTTAACTACTTAATCCAGTAGTTAAGTGCTCTCATGGCCTAATCACCTCTTAAGGGGACCACCTCTAAAAACCATCCCACTGGCTACACTTGAATTTTTTTTGCGGGGGACACTTTAAACCACAGCACTTATCAAGGTCCCACAATAGATGAAGGCATTTAGGCAATTTAAACAGAATCAAAAATCTAGGTTGGCAAACAAAACTCTTTAGACTTTGAAATGATGTTGGCCCTCAGAAATATCTAGACTGTCTGGGAACCGATGACAACTAACCCTGTGGGTTGATGACAAGTCTTCCTAGAGAACTAGGAAATCACCCAATCGGCAAATTGGGTGATTTCCATTCAGAGGCTGGAAAAATGTGAGAGAACCCTGGCAAGGAGATATCCTTTAGGTGCCTTGGTGGAGACAGGAACACTGCCTGCTCTGCCATCTAATCCTTCCTGAGCTGCTCAGGTAACCAGACAAGAGATTCAGGGACAAAAGAAACTTACATCCTATTTAAGGGGTCCTATCAGTGAGAAAATAATAATAATTATTATTTTTAAATATACAATAGTGATATCTTAACTTTTTAAAATTACAATATATTGTCATTTTTTTAAAAATCCACCTAACTGCTGAACATAGGCAACTGTTCATTTTCTTTCACTACAAATTACCAGACAATTAGCAATTTAAAATTAGTTACCTCCCAGGAGCATGGGCCCAGCTAAACTGGGTTTTCTATCTCACCAAGCTGAAATCAAGGTGTCAACAGAGATGTCATTTCATCCAGAGCTCAGAGTTCTCCACACAGCCCATTTGGGTTGTTTGCAAAATTAAATTCCTTGAAATTTTATGACAAGTTTTCATGGCCTTCCTGGCTGCCAGCTCTGTGTCACTCTTAGCTCCTAGAAGCTACTTCAATCCTAGCCACACCGCTCTCTCATAGAATGGCAGCCCAATTCCTCAAGACCAATAGAAGAATAATGTAATATAATCACGTGAATCACTCCCTCACCAATCTTCTCTAACAGCATAACTGAATCAAAGGGTGTTTCCCTGACACATTTACAGGTGCACCCATGGTCACTGCTAGGGGATTACCATGAGGTAAATATCCTCAGAGGGAGAGAATTCTGGGAGCCATCTTACAATTCTGCCTACTATAAGGATAAAGATTGCAGCAGAAACAAAACCATAATACTACTGAAGGGTTTCTACTGTTTATAAAAAAATGAAAAGGTATTATTTCTCCTCTATGCAATTTATTAGATTATATATGCCCACCATTGAGTCCAGATATAGAGCAAAAAGGACAAGTGTAAGAAATATCCCAAAATGCATAATAATGAATGCATCTTAGAGAATTTAAAACACTTAAAGGACAGGATCAAGAATCCTGAAATGGGGGCTCGAGTGGTGGCTCGGCGGTTAGGGTGCTTGCTTGGAATGCGCAAATACACAAGTTCAAACCCCAGCACCATGTACACATCAAAGTGTCCAAGCAGCAAAGGCCACAGGAAAAACTGAATAAAATTGATTCCCTTCTTCCCTCTCCCCCTTCCTCCCTCCCTCCCCCCTCACTGTCCCTCTCTCTTTAAAAAGAAAAAAAAAAGAAATACTGAAATGTGACTCCTAGAAAGAAATAGAGTAACAAATAGGAGCTGGCAATAAATGAACAACAAGAAGAAAAAATTCTGTGTTGAAAACAGCCTGATTCTGCAGGTCTCAGAAGTGATTAATGCTTTACTTTTATAGAAGTAAAGGACAGTAAATTCGTGAAGTTACAGAACAAAGAACAAAATCCACAAGTGTTTAGACATGGAGCAGTTGACAGCAATGAAGAATCACATCGAGCTTCATAACATCACTGATGGCATTCCAACAGCTAGGAAGTGATGGCATCACCACCAGGAAAAACAACTGGGCAATCCTGTACCCACCAAGAGGCATTCTGCTGTAAGGGCATCATTAGGTGCCCCAGCAAGTACAAGAAGTCAGAGAGGGCACACACCACACAAGATCTTTCAGAAGTATTTAGATAAATTCTTAACCTAACACTAATGCAGCAGAACCAAGACCTTATAATAGGGGGAAATGAATATGAGTTAACAGTGGTTAACAATAAGAGGAACAATGTATATAGATACTGTTTTAGTCAGCTTTTTTGGTACTGTGACCCAACGACTTGACAAGAACAATTTTAGGCGGAAAGGTTTATTCGGGGGCTCATGGCTACAGAGGTCTTAGTGTGTAGGTGGTTGCTCCATTCCTTGGGGTGGGAGGAGAGGCAGAACATCACGCAGAAGGCGTGACTCCAGGGAGCAGAGAGAGCAACTCCACACCAGGTACAAAATATATACCCCAAAGGCACGCCCCCAGTGACCACCTCCTCCAGCCACACCCTGCCAGCCTACAGTTGCCAGCTGTTCAGGGATCAATTCAACTGATTGAATCAAAGCTCTCAAACCAGTCATTTCACCTCAGCCTTCCTGGATGGTCTCATAAGAGCTTTGGGAGGACACCTTTCATCTAAACCATAACAGATACTCGAAACAAATGGTGAAAGATCATTCCGAAATATGTGATGCAAACACCTGAATCAAGATGGGATATTTAAAAAACGATTATAAGGATGAAAGGGAACACTTTAAAGTCAATACAACAGTAATAAATCTGTACGGAACATACTAAAAGAAGCCAAAAGAAAGTCCAAATGTTCAAGAAATTCCAGGAGAACCAGATAAAAATATAGTTGATGGTCTTTCATGCGCTTAATTTAGAATTAAACTCTATTAAATAAAAAAAGACCTTTTCTACTAAATAAAAAATAAAAAGACCACAAAGGAGTTTAGTAATATGTCAAATATATAACAAAACTAATATGATTAGGGAAATGTGATAGATGTACATACATCTCTAGAGCAAATATTAAAATATTTTGTATAAACACAGAACATTATTGAACATCAATATGAACTTCAACAAATTTGAAAAGCAGAGATCATATATTTTACCATAACAGAGAATATATGGAAATAAATAGTAAAAATATCACAAAAAAATAACTTTGGGAACTAAAATACATTCCTAGCTAACACTTAGGGGCTGGAGCGGTGGCAATGTGGAATACTAAATAAAGTTGTTTCTCTCTTTCTCTGTCTCTTTTGCTGTCCCTCTCTATTTAAAAAAAGAAAAAGAAAAAAGAAGAAAAAAGAAACCAAAAAGACATTAAGAACTACTTAGAAAAACTTTAAAAATGGCTACTGGGTATCCATTACAATGAAAGATAAAAGCTATTTTCAAGGAAAATAATATAGACTTCAGTATTAAAAATGAAAAGCTGAACAAAAAATTACATTGATCAGATCAAATAAGATAAAAAGCAGCCCTTTGTATACTTCCTTCGGTGTTTTATTTAAAGTTATTGACAATATACTTAATGAATCTATACCTTGGTTATATACATGCTCCACAAGATTTGCTTTGTTAAAAAGAATCAATCCCAGAGTGTCACCAAATCTAAGCCAAAGAGATTCACTTAGTAGCAGCTGGTCAAGACAGGAGGAATGAATAAGGAGAGCTGTTAACTATCAAATCAAAAATTACCGGGCATTTGTAGAAGGTAAAGTAAAATAAAACAATAACAACAGAAACACCCAAGGACCTATCCAGTACTTTCTGATGATGATTACAAGCATTTTTTATTTCTTTATTGTAGAAGGATGCAGACATTATTTTTAGTGTGTGCAAACACGACATGAGAATGTTAGGAAGTAGAGTGCTTTAGGATACTAAGTCTTATAAATATCCCCAAAAAGTCAGTTCCAGAGGAGACTTGTCAATTTATAAGGATGCAAAATTTTTGTAATAGGGAACTCTTTGCCTGCACCAAGAACATATTAAAGACCCTCTGCTGAATGAGGCAACTGTGTGTGTATGTAAAAGCCTAGTTCCTTATGTTTGCCCATAAAATTGTCATAAAATGATCAACATAATACAAGGAAATCAACAACTCTACAACAGCACAGAATACCAAATATGGATGCTGTACACTTGCTAAAACCCTAGCTTACAAAAGAGCACTACAAACCAAATTGACTGGCAACCCATATACAGAGACTTAGGTCTGTTATGAGTATATGTAGATGGGTAAGAAGAAGGAACTGTGTCTTAGGGTTAACTAGGCACAAGAACTAATTACACACACACAACTGCACACCATACGTAGGCAAAAATCTAAACAGTGAATAAGCACAAAAAATGTCAAACTCACAATTCAAAGGCTGTCTAATAAAACTAAGGCAAAATAATATGTCTAATCAAAGTATTTCAAAAATATTAGTTTGGTACATTAGAAGGTACACTGAGGTAAACACATTCACAAACTGCTGGTGAGACTGTGGATGGAACAATATTTCTGGAAAATAATTTTGCAAGTTGTTTGTAGAAACTAAAATGTATTTATATCTTTTGATCCCATGTATACTTTCCCAGAATTCTATTTTAATAAAATTTCTTCAACACAACTTTATAATAGAAAAAGAATTCAAAAGAATACAAATGTACAACAACATATGGTTAACTAACTATATTTATGGCTCATCCATAATATTATGAAACCATTAAAACATAATTTAAACTTCTAATGATTCAGTAACAATCTTACTTCATATAATATTAAGAAAACATGCAGTCCAAAACTATATCCACCTTTAAATTACAACAGAAAAAGGGTAATGCATAAAACATGCCAAAATATTAACAATCACTATATCAGAGAAAAATTAAAATTTTATTTTAAAGAATATATTTTATTTTGATAGAATAATACTTACAGGATTTGTTAAGTTAGGTGAATTTCTATTTATAGCTTGGCTCTGTACCAGTTTTATAATCTACATCAGGATTCGCTTAACCAGTCTATAGAGCTATTCCCTCTGTTTTGATTAGATTTAGAATATTTGATCAAATTATTCCCTCCTGATGCCAGATTATATTAGTTGAATCCCAACTGAATTCTTGGCCATGCCTATCATAACATTTTGTATTCATGGACAGAAATTTCAGTTTACTTTAGTAATCACTTAAACTGGGTGCTTTTAATACATGGACACCTGAAACCAGAAGTATTATGTTTCCATCTAAAATTATGGGAGGTTTTTTTTCTGCTATTTTCCATCTTTATCTGGCTCAACCCCAAGCCAATCCTTCAATTTTCTTTCAGAAAATGTCTAGAGTTGTAATATAGTCCCACTTCTTCAGCAGAAATAAGTGGTCCTTGGTAAATCTAAGAGATTTAACTAACCCCGTTCACATTTTGAAAGTACAAGGGTTGTGGGCATTGCAGTATTTGTAGGCAGAGCTGCTGTCGAATGTATCTGTGAGGTCCTGGTGTGAAGTTGTCACCAACCCCATAACCTTCAGCGTTGAAAGGACTCTTATCTGCAGTTTCTGGGCCTCCTCACCCAAAACTTTCTATGGTTCGGTAGTGGTGAATGCTTTTGAAGATGCCCTGAGTTACCAGTAATGAAGCAAACAAACAAAAAAGTCCCCTTTTTAAAGGACCAGGGGTAAACAACTTTTTATCTTCTTTATTCTTGAATTTTTCATCTCTCTTTTATAACATTTACTACTGCAACTAGATTTCTATTCTGATTTAGATGGATTCCTTCCATCTAAAAATTTCTTAATAGGATGATAATAGTCATCAGAATCTTGGAAAGTTTTTTTCTTTTATTTATTTTTTTAAAGAGAGAAGGACAGTGAGAGACAGAGAATCAATTTTTATTGAGTTTTACACATGGCTTTCCTTGCTCTGACACTTAGTTGTGTACGTGGGTGCTGGGGTTTGAACCTGTGTACTTGCACATGCCAGGCAAGTGCCGTAACCACCGAGCCACCGCTCTAGCCCCAAAAGTTTTTTTTTTCTTATTGTTGTTGTTTGTTTTTTAATGAATGCATTTCCTGGGCCTGTCTTCTGAAAACTCTTTCACCAAGTCTAGTTTGGAAACAGGAAACCAACACTTTTTAATAAGCACATCAATCGAGTCTAATACAACAGTTCTCCTAGCATGCATTGAGAAAGACTGTCACACTAAGACACTGCAGCCTAGAACATTCTGGAACTCCTCAGCTTCTCCTGTAACAGGTCAGTCTGCTTTCAAGCCTGCTCTCAGGATTCCTGTTGTCCTCATTGTTAAGCCAATTTAGTTCTAGTTCACTCTTTCCATTTCACTACTGCTGAGTATTAATGAAAAAAAAAAAAAAAAGAAGCAAATACTCCTTCTAAGACAACTTAACACTCTGCTTAACAAAATACTTCCTACAATCCCTGGCTTCTCCTTCCTGCCTGGCATCCCTCACCTTTTTTTATTTGTTCCCCAGCTCCTTCTGCACCTGTGTGCCTGGGTCACCGACTTCATTTGGTGCAGACTTAATAGATAAGCAGCTTTCAATCTCCACATTCTCATAGTCCATTATGTCATATAACGAGCAGCTATTCCTGAATAAATTTAAATCAGCGCCCCTCCGTTTTAATTAATTTTAATATCTGCTCACATGCTGCATCAAACTCAGCTTCTTTTCTGTTATTTTTTCCTACTTTTTAACCTTTGCATTTACACTTTTCAAGTCAACCCAGTAGCTACACAAAGCTAATCGTATTGTTTATGGTTTACACCGAAAAAATGAGATGTCCGTTAATATTTAGGACCTTTTCAATCACAACTGGGATTTGCTATATAATCAAGGAAGAGTGGTACAACAAATTGTAATTTTTGTTTCAGTCAAATATTTCCTTTGCAACCCAAAGTCCAAGCCTAATAAAGGTGAATTATGTTTCCAGCTATGGGATAGTGTTTAAATATTAAAACTTTTACTTATAGTCCCTTTCTTATATCAGGTGACAGTTTATAAAGAAGGAAGAGTTCACTGGTGAAGAACAGGATGATAAGAAAGCTGAGCTCTTCCAGATGCTGCGAATATACAGCTATTTCTCACAAATGCACATTAAGTACAGTTGAACATTCTGTTTAAATTATTCATACCGTCAGCTCACCAATATCATCTTCTAAGCTAATATACTCAGACATTGCTTGGGAGAAAAATGACTTCTGTGATGAATCTTAAACCAAGTAACAAAAATATATTGCACTTTCAAAGTATGTGACATTGCATTTAAAGGTATCCCCACTTACGAATATGATAAATACTTAGTGACTATAACTGCCATGAATATAGAGCAAGTGGCAAGCGTTTTCCCTTGCCATACAACTGAAATCAGAGGCTATCTCACTATTTCTAATTCATGGGAACTATTTCGGAAACTATCTTGGGAAAACAAGTAAATTATGGTTCTATGGGGCAGAGGCTGAGCTTGGCATCCCTGCCATTCAATGGTCTGGATTCAAATCCCCCTCTGCCTTTTAGAGTAAGCTGTTTATACTCCTGATGCCTCTGTTCCATTCTCTGTACAGTAGAATTTATTACATTTTCTCCCTCATAGGACTGTTCAAAAAATTAGATGGAAAAAATAATGTGATGTGAAATGTACTTTGTGTGCATATATTTTTGTGAAAATAGATATGAAAAAAATGTACTAGGCATGGCAGTGCACACCTAATCCCATATACCATGGAGGCTAGTAATTCAAGTCCAGCCTCAGCAACACAGACTCCATCTCAAAAAAAAAATTCCTTTCCCACAGTTTGAACTAACAATGCATCAGTTATTATAATATGGTGTTTAGCCATTCAAATTTTCCAAAGTGATTACATTTAGGTGTTCTATTTTTAAACTGGTCTCTTGTGAAAAAAGTATATTTCAACTCTAAGTCGAAGTTTCAAATAAAGAAAAAACAAGTAAGATGATACTAGGGCTGGGGCTGGAGCCGTGGCTCAGCGGTTACGTCTCTTGCCTAGCATGCGCAAGTACACGGATTCAAACCCCAGCACCCACGTACACAACTAAGTGTCAGAGCAATGAAAGTCAAGTGAAAAACTAAATAAAAATTGATTCTCTGTCTCTTTCTCTCACACTGTCTTTCTCTTTAAAAAAGAAATGATACTAGGGCAAAGGCCTTTTAAAAAGAGACTGTACCCTACAAATTTCAATCACTATTATTATGATGATGATAATGATGACAGTAATACAATCTTAAACTTCTTAATTGTCAGACATGCTTCCAATTTTCTCGAGCTAACGCTCTATTGTTTATTCCAGTTTCCTCCACCACCATGGACTTCCGAGAAGAATCACGCATGTGGCACCATTACCCTCTCCAGGTTGTTTCTTCTCGTAGCCTGCCCTTAGAAACCCAACATATCTACAGCCAAGAGGAAGTCATAGGCAAATGGAAGATCGTTGCAGTAGAGAAAAAGAAATAATTCTCCATTAGTTGCTTCAAAAGGGTCGAAATTCTCTTTGAGCTTCTCAACTGCTTCTCCTTAGTCCCACATGCCAACATGTTATAAATGGCAGCCTGCGTCTTCCTAACTGAATTTCTTCTAGACAATGCCTTTCCTGTCCCCCTCAATCTAAGACCTCACCTCGGTCCAAGACAGGTGTTCCTCCAGCCTACCAGAATTAACAAAAAATAACTTTTGTAATAAACATGGACACATTTCCAAAATTTGGAAAGTGTCATGGGATAGCACACCACCTCCTCTTCATATTCTTCTCTATATTTTAAGAAGAAAATCATGTTTACATATTCTTCCAATGCTCTGTTCACCAGTGAACAAATGCCGAGAAAAGATGACAGACAAGTCCATCTGTCATTGGCAGATATTAGTTTTCAGGGAAATTTTAACCGAAAGGCATATTTAAGGGAAAGCATGTTGGATTATCCTAGAGCATACTTTTAATAACTATACACCCAACTAAAAATTTTCATCTAAGGAAGCATGCATATTTGAATTATTTCTATGGCCTGAATTTCCCAAGTATCATAAAGTAGACATTTGCTTTGCATTTGGTTGATTAAAACTACTCAGAAAACTGGCCCCATCCACAACAGAAGAGCATTAATCTCCTCTTCAGCTCTGAAATTTAGAAACCATTTACCACCTCCCAAATGGCATTTTCCAACTTCAATTATTTTAAGATGTGGGTATCCAGCATTGTAAATATGAATATGGATTCATATTTAAGTAAATATATTATACAAAAGGCAACTCTAGAAATTGTTATTTGGAAAGGGATACTGGAAGCATACACACACAATTCTCCGGAGGCTTTTCTAATAGCCTACAAATGCTAATTAGTATCAGATTATTGATCTGGGATTTGTAGATGGGGAAGAGAAATTCTTAATCTTTCTTTCCTCTCAAACCCCAAAACGTAACTGAGTTCAAGAATGAATTAGGAGTGGATGTTGAGATAGCTTCTCAGAAGAGCATATTTGTTCTACTTCTTAGTGAAAGCACAGGATTGTCTATTATTAGACTGTTACCCTTCTTATTAACTAAATATAAAGAGCATATTTATAATTAGCTTTAATTTTGAAATATAAAATAGCAGACCCTGACAAAAAAAATGATAATTCTGAAAACACATAGTTACATCCAGATCATCAACACAAGATGAATAGTACTACAATTCATAAAATCTAGAGGACAATTATATCCAGGCACAAGAGCCCCAAATCCCTAGAACAATCTTACTTTCATTAACAAGCCTAGTATGTATTGGACTTATTTTAGATGTGGCTTCAAGAGTGACAAAATTCCATTACGCACAAACTAACTAGGGTAGAATCTGATGGCTCAGCACAGCTTCTTGGACCAGTTGAAAGTCAAATAAAAGTATTATCTTTAAACTCTAAGAGTTTTGAATGAAATTCATTCTCCTCTCATCAATTGATGAAATTTCACATAAGGCAAAGAACCTACTACAAACTTACTTTTTTATTGTTATATAATCAAAAGGAACAGCTTTAGTCTAAAAAAGGTTAGTCACATCCCTACAATTCAAGCAGTACCAGAAGTGTTTGAACCTGTGGAAACTTAATACTATTGCAATTATCTAAGCAAACATTTTCTAAAATTGTAGTTTACTAACTTAAGGGACAATTTACTTTCCCTCTTGTACTGGGAAACCATTAAATTGGATGGCCTCTTTTCTCTCTAGAGCATTTCTGGTTCTGTGAAGGCATATTTACCATTTACACATCCTCAGACTCCCAAGAATGATTAAAAGATGACCTAAAGTAAGAGTAGGTTTAACAATTATGCAATTTAACACCTCAATTGATGTGATTATTTGAACATTTTTCCAATGAATTTTCAGATTATCAACCTGGAAATATGAAACAGATCCTTATGATTATATTAAACTGATTAATTTAAACCAAGGTGATCTTTTATACCTTTTTGAAAATTCTGGTACCTTGGAGAACCATTCAGGAAAATTTTTAATCTAAAAGTGCATTAGGAAAGGCTTATGAAATTCTCTTTGTTACTGTGCAAAACATTAAATGAATTTTCTGAGTATAAAAATAATTCTTATTCTAATGTTCTCTTAAAGATGTAACATATCCATTCACACTGGAGTAAATGAGGACTATATTTTTTTTTAAAGAGAAGAACAGTGAGAGAGAGGGAGAGACAGAATCAATTTTTATTGAGTTTTTCACATGGTTTTCATTGCTCTGACACTTAGTTGTGTACGTGGGTGCTGGGGTTTGAACCCGTGTACCTGTGTATGCTGGGCAAGTGCTGTAACCACCAAGCCACTGCTACAGCTCAAGGATTATATTCTTTAATTTTCAAGAATTAAATGGTAAGTTAGAAAAGTTGAGCTCCACAACTTTTATGAAGACCTGCTTCAGTGATCATTATGAACATGGCCTTCTAGGACTGAAAATTGCACCATCAGTGGTGATATAAAAAGCTCCTGGGAATCATATTTCAAAACTCAAGCACAGGTTCCATGTTCTCTAGGCCAGTTGGTGCATGGCTTACTGTAGTTCCCCCTCTCTCCCAAGAGAGCCTCATGGCTTTTGTTGATTGATTGCATTTTTAACTATGTTAGAAGTAATGCTTTCTTATAGATGACAAGCAACAAATTCCTTCAATTATTTCTTCATTAATGTCATTCTTTCCTTGTGTAGCTGTCATTACCAATCTTCTCACCAATGTTCCCTTTTATAATTCCAAGAAGAGTTAGGCTTCTGTCATTTGATGAAATAAATATTGGTTTGAGTGCACTGAGGGTTTTTTCCTCTTAACTGAGAAATAGTCACTGTTGGTTTTTATTTATATATATTTTGAGGTTGTTTGCACAAGATATTAGAAACTATGTTCATGTTTCTGGCTTTGGTGACTCACTAGTAAGAATGTGCATGAATTGACATGTCACCACTATGCACACATGGGATCAGTCATGATTTAGTAGCTCTCTCCCCTTCAAACGGCTCTGTCAGTCCAAGACTGACATGTGGAATATCCTTAGCAATAAGATGAAAGGGATGCAAATAATTAATATTTAGCACTATGTATCTTTGTATTCATTATCTTGATTAATCTTCATATAACCATACAAAAAATACCATCCACTAAGTGAGGGAAAATGATACTTAGCAAATTTTCATAGGTATCATTTAAACTCCAAAGACCACAGTCTTCTCACTCTACAAATATCTAGTTGTAAACACTATTCAAGGAAATAAGAATCAATATCTGGAGTCTGACTCTTTTCTGAAGTATTATATTTCATTAGATGATCTGTTGTAGGGGAGGATGTTTTTGAACTAATATTTTATCAATAGTATAGAGAGGAAAGGACCAAAGTTACCTGCTTTAAAAAAAACTGTTTTAATTGAAATGTATAATGGATTGAATGTGTTTCCCCCAAATTCATATCCTAAAACCCTATTCACCCTAGTAATAATATCAGTAGGTGGAACTTTTGGGAGATGATCAGATCATTCGAGAAGAACACACATTAATAGGATTATTACTTTTTTAAAAGAGACCTGAAAGAGAACACTCACCTAATCCCTTCTACCATGTGAGGGCACAGTGAGAAGCTGCCATCTAAAAACCAAACAAGGGTTCCCTTACCAGACAAACTCTGTGGGTGCCTTGATCTCAGACTTCCTGTCCTCTAGAACAGTGAAGAATAAATTTTTGTTGTTTATAAACTACCTAGTCTATGGCTTTTTGCTATGGCAATTCAAACAGACTAAGACATAAAATGTACATATTTAAGTACACAAAATGATATATTTTTTAAAGAGAGAGGGACAGTGAGAGAGAGAGAGAATCAATTTTTTATTTAGTTTTTCATGTGGCTTTCATTGCTCCAGGACTTCATTGTGTACATGGTATTGGGGTTTGAACTCATGTACCCATGCATGCCAGGCAAGTGCCACAACCGCTAAGTCACTTCTCCAGCCACCAAGCATGATATTTTTGCTCTATTTTTGGAGTCCTGGTCACACACAGTTTATGGGTACCCATTTAACTGTGAATGCTTCTATAAAGGAAGAATGACAACTTCAATCATTATCATTGAATAGCATTGCAACTAATATCAAAGATGCATATGACAGAGTTAAGAATCTGTATTAGTGACTCTGGGAATGATTAAATATAAAACTTGAATAAGAAGTCGTAGTCTAAGTTGACTACTGTGTTTCTGGTTTCTATGAATGACAAGATTTTCATCAACTATTTCATAGCTGAGAAATTGATTTTAGATGAAAATCACTAGGGCATTTTTAGACTATGTGGAGCTCAAAATTCCTGTAAGATATAAAAGTGAGATTTCCAGGAACTAGCTAGATTATGGTTCTCAAGTTCAGGGCAGAATTCAGAGCTAAAAATATGGCATATAAGTGGTAATTGAAACCATGAATGTGGCTGAAGTAACCTCTTGAGTGTGAAAACAAGAAGGACAGAGAACTGATGCAGCAGACGTGGAGAATGTAAACATTTAAGGAATGGACAGAGAAATACAAGCACACAGAGGACTAAGGGAAGTTTTGAAAGTATAGAGAGATTGGATGAAATCCAGGAGAGGGCACATGGCACGGAAGATATGGAGGTGTTTCTTGATGAAAGAATGGTCAACAACAAGTAAGAGAAAGATAAAAAAAAAAGGCCATTTTATATGTCATTGTTAATCTAGGAAAAACAAAGAACAAATTCGTAATGAAGTTGTAGCTTTAAATGTCTGTTCCTCCATAGAGAAGGTTGTTTTTCACCCAAATCTCAGAATTGGAATATAGCAAAAATGGGGTGGGATGACATGAGAAGGCATTTTTAAGATGGCAGAGACTTTGTGTTGCATAATTTTTAAATAGCCCTCATTTGTGAAAGAATAAAGAAGTAGAATGTTTAATCCAGGGACTCAGGAAACAGGATGGCAAGTTAGAGGCCAGCCTCAGCAACTTAGCAAGACTCTCAGCGAGTCAGTGAGAACCTGTCTCAAAATAAAACAAAAATTTAAAAGGGCTGGGAATGAAGCTCAGGGGTAAAGCACTTCTGGGTTTAATTCTGATACCAAAGTGAAAAAAAAAAAAGTAGAACCTTTGAATCAAAACAGATCAGAAGTAACAGAAGCAGAGGTAGAGTGGTGAGTGATAGCAATGGTGTAATCAAAATGATAGACTTTGGAATCAAGTTTAGAAAGAAAAGAAAGTGAATCCAGAGAGAAGCAACCAGATTAAAAGGAATGGATTAGTGGAGAGCCTTAGGTTTCCAAAGGTCTAACTGTAGTTATATTACTATGACAGAGCTGAGAACAGGTTGCTATAAAGATAACGAAATACATTGAAGTTTACTATTTCATACGTAATACAGTATTAGGTTTTGATATATTTCACAATGTGGCAAAATGTGCCAGATAATTGAATTAATGTGGAAGAAAAGATCACAGAATTAAGGTTAAAAGTTATCTTGGATGGAGTCATTCACAAAGATATTTGAGTTGCCTTGGAAAATTTTAAGATTAAAATAGAGAGGAACACTCATACCCATATATGGAAATAAATACGTAACCACAATCAGGAAGAAGAAAGATAGCAGCCTCAAGAAGGGGCGCAAACTTCTGAAGTTCTCAGGATTCTTAAAGGAGGTAGCTATGTTCCAAAGAGGGCTATCCAAAGAACTGCACTTCCATAGCCACTCTTGAACAGTTTCCTCACCTTGAACCTGACAATATCATGAAGGAGAGCTGATCCTGCATGATATCGTATGAGCATAGGTCATAAGCATAAGTCAGTCCCCACTGGGTTTCCTAGAACTCCTGCTCTTGAGGAAGCCAGCCCCCACATAAGACTAACTGCCCAGTAACCAGACACTGTGAAGAAGCTGGCCACATAGAGGAGGTGACATGGATCAGCCGACCTTCTGAGCTCCCTCATGGATGTGCCAGTGACGAGAAAGCCATCTGTGACATCCAGCCAAGTCAGACCTTCAAAGGATGTCAGTACTGAACATCATCTGGCTGCAACTATGTGACAGGAATATCCAGCTGAGCCCAGGCAACTGACATGACCTTGAAAAGCAAAATTTTAAGACATTCATGCTCAAGGTGGTTTATTATATAATCTGTGATAATGAGGTGGAGTAACTTGGTATGACCCAAGTTTCCCTAGGAAAAGTAGTCTCTATGTCCATTTTAAATGCAAAAGTTTCCAGAAATGGGTTTATTTGAAACCATCTTTTTAATGTTTTTAATATGTAACATCAAATTAATTCCTGGTAGCTGTATTGGTTGACTGGTTCTTTGGGTTTTAGGATAAATGTGTGACTTGCCATCTCATAAAAAAAAAAACGGCCACAGTACAAAAGTTTTGTGTCTGTCACTGGAATTACCCCCCATAACCTACCATAGGCTATGTTGTCACATCCCTTTTTAATTACTTCACTTCTAACTTTCTATTTAAGTTATACTAACCCATGGAAGTCTCATATAAATGTATATCCTTCTAAGGGTGAATTTGATGGAGAAAAATACCACTTCAGATTTAAAATTAGCCAACGTTTGGATGCTATAGAGATCCACGACTAAGAGAAAAGAGTCACTTGCACATTGTAAAGCGTACTTGACTCTGAAATAGCACTCACTATGATTTGGGAGCAGTGTTCATTAAAAATACTAATGAGGGCTGGAGCGGTGGCCCAGTGGTTAAAGCGCTTGCCTGGCATGCCCAAGGATGTGAATCCAAACCCCAGAACCCACGTATACAATGTCTCAGAGCAAAGAAAGCCACATGAAAAACTGAATAAAACTGATTCTCTCTTTCTCTCAATCTCTCTCTGTCACTCTCTCTTAAAAAATACAAATCAACCTTAGGAAATAATAGAATAATATTAATAATAAATAGAATTTTCTATAATAATTACTAATAATTGCTAAACATATTAATACTATTATAATAATTGATAATTTAATTTTATGCAATCTAAAATCAATTATTTTCTTTGTTTGAATCACCTCTGTAGTGTTGTTCTTCTGTGCTATCTTTAGAAAACTAAGAATGGACTGGAAATTCTTAACCTGAGTATACAAAATATTCAATTATAGATATGGAAAAGCATTAAGAGAGTTAAATTAAACTACTTGATATTACAGAGGATGAAATTAGGACCCACAGAAGTTACACGACTTGGTTACAGGCCCAGAGATGTTATGATTCTTTTTTCCACATAAGGAAGAGAATCAACTCTCCAACCCTTAATACAGCACTTTTTCCTACATTGTAGGCATTTTGTAATACAAACAAAATGGTTTTATCAGCCTAAGTGATTCTAATAGGGAATTCAATTTTCTCAAAGCGAATTTCAAGGACACATTGTTTCAGTCCATGTCAACTCTCACAGAATGGTAAAATTTCTTTCAAAATGGTCATTTCCAGCATTCAAATATTTTCGCAAATATTCAGAGCAGGTCATCTGTAGAAAAAAATAAAGAGAATTTTGCTTCCTAATCACTTCTTTAGCCTTTCAAATAGATGATTCTAAGTAGGGGAAAAAAAGGTAAAAATATAAACTGTAAGTTAGAATAAATTCCATCCTCATCACAAATGCTTTGATCCTTCAGTCATTTATAACTTTTTACATTCAGAGTTGCTTTCAGCATTTATATGATCTTTTTCAACTTCTGGTAAAGTTTCTCTGGATTTCTCTAGAAATTACTGAAACAAGAACCATGTTTTCTTTGAATTTCTTTCTCCCTTTTTTCTCTTCTGCACTTTTATATATGCTAACATCTTAGTGATATTTTCAAAATGTGGCAGGCCATCATTCATTTTCATGAATAAAAGCTGCATGGAAGTCACGTTAGCTTTTTTATCACTGTGACAAAATACCCAAGAAAATCAGCTTAAAGATTTATTTTGGTTTGTGGTTTCAGAGGGTTTCTGTCCATGGTGATATGGACTCACTGGGCCTCAGGTGAGGCAGGAAAATCATGCAGTGAATGGAAGGCCGAGCAGAGGTGCTCACCTAATGGGGCCTAGGAGGCAGAGAAAGAAAGGAGGGGCCGCAGGAACAAGATACACCCTTCAGAAGCCCACAGGGATCCACTGTCTTCAACTGGATCCCACCTCCTGAACTTTCCACCACCTCCCAATTGCACCCCCAGCTGGGACCCTAACCTTCAACACATGAGCTTTGGGGGCCATTCCAGACCCAAACTATAACAGAAGGAATATATTTCTTTCTTTCTTTTTTTTTTTTTAAGAGAGAAGGACAGTGAAAGAGAAGAGAGAAACAATTCTTATTTAGTTTTTCATGTGGCTTTCATTGTTACAAGACCTTGTTGTGTATGTGGTGCTAGGGTTTGAACTCACATACTCACGCTTGCCAGACAAGTGCTGTAACCACTGATCCAGCATTCCAGAACCCAGAAGTAATATATTTCAAACAAAAATTTTTAAAGAGAGAGACAGTGAGAAAGAGAAAAAGAGAATCAAATTTTTATTTAGTTTTTCATGTGGCTTTCATTGCTCAGACACATCATTGTGTTTGTGGTGCTGAGGTAACAACCCAAGTCCTTGTGCATGCCAGGCAAGCACTGTAACTGCTGTGCTATTGCTCCAGCTACCATTTCAAAACTTTTTACAAAGATTTTCAACTATGTATTGTAACACTTTACTTGAGATACAACTGATATACAATAAACTGATTTAAAGTGTATGATTTTATTCGATAAGTTTGGAAATGTGGTATACACCTATGGAAATCATCATCAGTCAAGATAATGGACATATTTTCGCCCGCCCCTCCAAAAGTGCTTTCATACCTGTTTGCAGTTTTCCCTCCCCTCTTCTCCCCATGGGCCTCAACAATTTGCAGGTAATCATTGATCTGCTTCTGCCATAACACTTGGGTTGAATTTTCTAGAATTTTACATAAATCACTATTTACCCTATTTTGTCTAGCTTATTTCATGCAACATAATTTGAGGATTTGTCTACTTTGTACCATGCTTCTACAATTCATCTGATTTATTGCTCAGGTAGTATTCGATGGAATAAATACACCAGACTCTGTTTATGCATTCACCTGGTGATGGATATCTAATTGGTTTCCAGGTTTGGGTTATTACAAATAAGGCCACAATACGCATTCAAATACAAACCTTTGAGTGGGCGTATGTTATTTTTAACAGGTAAATGTTAGGAATGAAATGAGTGGTTCATTGTGTAAATGTATGTTGACTTTTTATAAAAGCTCTAAACTATTTTACCAAGTGATTGCACCATGCTGCAATCTGAACGGCAGCGTGTCAGAGTTCTGCTCCATCCATACTCTTAGTGACACTTGGTCTGAGCTCTCCGCTTTTTTTTTTTCATGTTAGCCAGTCTTAGAGTAGGTAGTGGTATCTCATTATGGGGTTTAAATGGTATTTGTCTAGTGACTAATGATGTTGAGCACATTTCATCATTCTGCTTGGAGTAATGATGGGATCAGTGGCTTTGATTTCTACACAGATATCCTGCGGTCTCAAAGACTTTGGTCTCTCCACACAGATGTCTGGGCTAAGTGAGAACCATAGAACTCTTCTAATGGGGAACACTAGATGTGTATAGATCTCTCATCAAAATGATGAAAGTCAATGAAAACAACATGATACTATAGGTGGAGAAAAAGGAGTGCCATCTTCAAAGTGAAAATGTTCTTTAAAAGTGATTTACTGTAAGACTCAGAATTGTCCTATTTTAGAAACCTGCTTAATTCTAATATGTAAAACTAAATGATCAGAATAGGACAGGAGAAGAAAAACACAAGAGACTGAATCGAGAGTAAAGAACTTATGTGTAAAATGACAATGGATGTGACATTTCCCCATGCTTCGGGGGAAGTGTCTGGGCACCAGATTTTCATGCCGGCCAAAGGACCTTTTACTTGTAAAAGCAGCAAAAAGATATTTTCAGATATATGGGAGCTGTAGAAACTGGTAAATCATGTACTGTTTTTTAAAATCATGAAGGTATACTTCATTAAACTGAGAAATGAATAATTTAGTATCTCCTTATTTATTCAATAAATATTTATTTAATGGTCTTGATATGCCAGTATCCTGGGAAACAATAACTGAAGTACCATTTCCTTTCACTGATACAAAATAATAATATGACTCATTAAAATAAGAGAAAGAAATGGACTTCAGTCCCTAAAATGCATCAATAATTGTGGAATCTTGAAATAGTAAGTGATACTCTTAAAGGATAGGAATTTAGTTCCTCTTAAAATATTTTATGGCATTCCATTTTATTTGGTGATATCACTGATAGTCCTGCCTAATCCATTGCTATAGCTAATAGTAAGTTTTTGGTAATTTACCACTCATTCTAGATGGGAGTGACTAATTAATAAATAAACACATGAGTGAGTAAGTAAATGAAATCGTTCAATTGTAAAGTTATCTGTCATTTCATTTAAATATTTAAAAGATTTGAGTTCCTCAGTGTTCTTATTAAATGCGTTTGCTTTCATTGTACAGTAGCTATTTAAAATACCTGTTTCTAATAATGCATAATTAGAAACAACAGACAATTTTCTCCCTGTAGATACTACACTGCAAGTTACTCAACACAATCCTTTCTCTGAACGATGAGGCACGAGGTAGAAGAAGGAAGGATTTTTGATCTCCATGATTCCTCTGCTCCAATGCCCCAAGTTAGACACAATCTTGAGAATTCATTGCAGGATTTCTCTTTTAAGAACCTGGAAAATGTTAGAATTCTCATCCTTTCTGAGGATGTTTCTTAGGAGTTCTTGGACTCCTGAATTAGGGTCAGGAATGCTAGGAGCCCCTCTCAGGAAGACCCCCTGGAAAATGAGTATGCAATCCCCATTCTTCACAAACCCCATTTCTCCCATGTTATCTTGAGCTTTTACTTTGTATAATGGAAAGTTTTGGTTAGAAGCACAAGGCAGGGGGTAGGGATACACGGATCCATAACTCTTCAGAAAAACAACATAAATTTCTCCACTATTATTTCTGCATTCCTTGTTGACTCACATGCCTCTCTGCAATAAATAATTTACTGTAATAAAAAATTTACTACACTAAAACTATCATTAAGGTCACTGAAAGAATAAATCATGTTTTACAGAGTATGCCTAGCTAACAAACTTCACTGCTCAGGTTTTTATTTGCTGGGTGATGGGGTGTGCGAAGCAGTTAGAGGAAGTGTGGATTACTAAATAAAAATTAAAACATTCCTATAGCCAGTTACCAGGATTGAACTTGACCTTTGGGAAACAAATCAAAGAGTCTCACAAAAGCTGGGCTTCAAGCCACATCACACTTATTTTTATGGACACAATCTCCAGTGAGATCTCTGACAATGTGTGCACCCACGGCTCTCAAAGGCAAGGATCTGACATAATGCAAGCTTGTTAGCATCCTTCAAAAACAGTGTGGACACGCTGAAGGCTCTCTGCATCCTCAAGTACTCACACAGCCTGCCTTTAGCTGTGTGAGTGTGTGTGTGTGTGTGTGTGTGTGTAATAAACATATTACATGTATCAAGTCTGTTGAAACAGCTTTTCATAACTCTTAAATAACTATCATTTACCTAACAATGTAAATAAAATATTATCTAATCCCAGCATCTTGTCAAAATAAAATTTCAGATATGATCTGAACTGTGAACCTTACCATCTTTTCAAGGGATGATGGAACCAGGTATTGCTCAGATGCTAAATGATACTGTGGAACTTTAAAGTACCTTGAGAATAATGTCAGTGCAATCAACTGCATCCTTTAATTAAAGAGAAAAATTACAAATTCCATGCTATTTACATTCAGAACACATCAAAGAGGAGAATACTATTTGAACTTGAATGATAATTTGATAAAATATATTCCCAGTCATAACTTCCAATTACTATTCCCTGGACATAATCTCACTCCAGCTTCATTTATCATTCTTGATTTTATAGCTACACTGTTTAAATATTTATTGATTCATTTAATCAACAAACATTTATTGTGCTTCTAATACGTATTTAAAGCACTGTACTATACGTAGCTGGAGGTATGTGATGGCTGCACCATCCTTCATTCCTGCTATCAAGGATCAAGTAGACATAGTATCTGTACATGGGACAAGTGGGAAGTAAATATCACTGAAGTTGATGTTATAAAGGAAGCCATCTGGACATGGTAGTGTACACCTGTAATCCCAGCAACTCCGGAGGCTGAGATAGGAGGATCACAAGTTCAAGGCCAGCCTCAGAAACTTAGTGAGACCCAGTCTCCAAATTTTAAAAAAAGGACTAAGTATGTATCTCAGTGATAAATCACCCCTGGATTAAATCCCCAGCAACCCTCCCCCCACCACCAAATTATAAGCAGAGTTACCAATGAATCTAGGAAGTCGCTAGGAAAGTTGTTAGGAATTGGGTAAAAATACTTTGGGATCTGATGCTAAAGCCTTATGAGAAGCCAGAAATTGCAAATGATCTCACCTTCACTTAAACATTTTCCTTTCTTCCACTGAAATTGTATCTTTACTTTTAATATACAGAAAAAATATAATTTCATCAGTATGAGGTTTTTAAGATTTCTTCATGGTGAGCAGGAAGAATAAGCCAGGGCCTCGTTCAAATGCACTCTGTAGGCCTAACCTTGACTGTGGCAGGCAGAACTTATCTGTCCCTGAGCATCCAAGCCTGAAATGTCACTCAGCCTGAGAATAAGGGGAAAGACTCCCTGGACAAGACGACTTGAAAGATGAAGGGAGGAAAAACACACCCCAGCACAAGAGGAAGGAGAGAAATGTGGCACTGGGTTGAACGAGTGTATGGACTCCACACCCCAAATCAGGGCAATACAAAAATAAATGAAGAAGCTGCCAGGAATGCAAAGGAAGACGATAGACAGGGTAGAAACAAAGGCTGCAGGGCCCGTAGCTCTTACAGCTCTAAGGTTATCTAAGAAAGGAATATGCAAGAAGACACTATTATGTACTCATCCCAGAAACTGTCAAGGTCTCTATGCAAGTAGGGTTCTGCAGTTTAAACCCCATTAACCTTTTTTTTTTTTTTTTTTTTTTTTTTTTTTACTTGGGGACTCAACCACTGAGCAATATCTCCAGTCCTATTTTATTTTACTATTTTGAGAAAGGGTCTTGCTAAGTTGCTTAGGGCCTCACTAAGTTGCTGAGGCTGGCTTTGAACTTATGATCCTCCTGCCTCAGCCTCCTGAGCTGCTAGGATTACAGGCATGCACCATTATGCCTGGCTCTAAACCCCATTAGTGAGGGGGAGGAGAAAAGCGCTGGAAAGGCGTAACTTGAAAACTCTCCTGTTTCCCTAGAAGCATTGACCCACCAACGTCTAGACTTCAGTACTGAAGCCAAAATATTCAGATATTTAATTCCCTATCTGAATGGCCTGGATTCAGACTGGGTTTTACCTTTGAAATAAATAAAAAAATAAATAAAAATGAGGAAGGTAAAGCAAGAAATTTGCAAAAGAAAGATTAAAATATTTATTTCCCTGGCCAAATTTACAAAGATGACTGTGTATATCAGAAAAGGGACATGTACATCTGAGTATTGCTTCTATATAAGTAAAATCAAATCTACAGAAACATAGGGGATAGATGTAATATAAGAGCAGTAATATGCATAGATTGACAACATCTTCAATAATTTTTAAATCGTAAAACACATGTGATAACCACATTAGAGTAGGAAAAATAGCAATCATTCTCAACCCAGATACATTCATTATAGCTTCTATTCACTCAGCTCAGATTTTAAGAAAAATGTGCGCTTTATATAACCTGCATCCTTTGAGAAGAGTCTCCTGCAATGTTGGGGTGCACCTGTGCTCTTTCCACTAACCTCTATTCTGCATCCCTCTTTCTTTGGTCAAGCTGTGTTTCGTGCCCCTACCTTCATTTTCATCCCTGTTACTGTTTCAAAACAGCTAATGCAGCCTTCAATTTCATTAATGGAAGCGCAATGTCCAGAATACGGTGTTAATAGTCCCTCTCTACCCCGGGCTGGGCAGACCACATGTAGATCACCATGTTCCCGCTCAGAAACACATTTTGTAAGGGTCATTGACAAATGGTATTACATTCAGTCAAAGGAGGATTATCAGGATGGTGAATGCCAAATGAGAGACATTAAAGAAATTGAAGGTGTTTAACCTTGAGAAGAAAAGCTCTGGAATGAGATGAGGAGACGTGATAGATCCCATCAATTACCTGAAGTTTTGTTGTGTGGAAGAGGAAAAGGCTTTTTCCACATCGCTCAACCACTAGGTGGAAGTTACTGGGAATTAAGTTGCTGCTCAATCTCTGAACTTTCTAATGAAGAAGTCTGTCTGAAATTTTAATAATCTCTCAGTTCCCCATCCATGAGAGTGTTCAAGCAGAGATCCATACACCACCAGCAGGTGTGCTTCATTGGAAGGGGAGCTGGACTGGCTAGAATTACAAACACAGATGTCTTCAAAGACACAGGCATGTGAGACGCAGCTGAGCTTGGCGGGGGGGCTATGTGGCACACTGGAACGATGACTCCCAACACCACCATTGAACTGTTGCCATCTGCACTCAGTTTGGAAGCATTCAAAATACATGTGCACACACGCGTGCACGTGCACACACACACACCCTATACATGCCAGTTGATGGCTGTGTCATTTCTGAGGTGTCCCGGAAGATTAAGATTCTGGCATTCAAGGACTCTAATCAGTACTGTGCCCTATTTTTATATTAATCATCATTATTAATTCTCTATTTATAAAATTCACTACTTATTTTAACTTGAACTACAGAAGTGGGTTTCCAGTGATATTTTACATTTTTAAAGAAAAACATGGACTTTTATAAGGTGGAATGCATTTCTCTTTTTTTCTCACCCCAATGCCCAAGATTAATAAAAAATGAATGGTATTAGTCCTCATTAGTGGTACCATCTAGTGTCATAAAGGCAAGTCATAGAGGATCCTTAAAGAAATTAGATTTGGATTAGATTTTCCCAACAAATTATCTGTATGTATTCATTCTTTATCCCAGTGTTTAACAACTATCATTCCCATAATTACTATGGAAAAGGAGATCAAAACTAACAGCCAATATTTGAATAACTACCCTTTCATCCAGATAGAGGAATAAGATTCTTAGTTTTGTTTCAAATACAGTCATGCTTCATTTAACAAGAGGGATACGTTCTGAGAAATGCATCATTAGGTGATTTCGTGGCTGTGTGAACATTACAGAAAATGCATACAAAAATATAGATGGGACAACCGACCACACACCTCAGCTATACGGTACGTGAGCAATATAGCTAGATAATGGAATAGCCTATTACTAATATACTTAATATGTTAGCCTATTGCACAGCGGGTCATGATGAACAAAACACAAGGTTAAATGAAGCACAAGAGAAAACCATTCAGTCAAGAGACTCAGAAAACACAGGTTTATGAGGCTGCTGCCAACATAACCTGGCACACTGCTTTCTAATAAACTTTATAGATGGAAGGAATACAAAATAATGATTAAAAACTATAGCAAGCACAAAAATCAATATCATACAGTATCATTATCAAATGTGATGTACTGTCCATAATTATGCTATACTTTGGTACAACTGGCCACGCAGAAGCTTTGCAAACCCCAGCATCACCACAAACAGAGGAGCAACACGTTTGCCACAGGATTATGGTGACTATGGCATCAATAGGCAGTAGGAAGTTTTTAGCTTATGGGACCTTATGAGACCATTGTTTTGCATATGGTCTGGTTTTGACCTCAATGTCCTTCTGTGACACATGACTATAACTGAATACAAAGTTGATTTTGACATAGATTTAGTAAAATATAAAAGATAGGCTTGTTGTATTTCGTGGTCAGATGATTGGCAAAAAAAAAACAACTATACATTTTAGAGTCACAGAATAATTTTCTACTTGAAACATAACCTTAAATATGCAATAAGTTATTTCTTGTTTAAAACCTCACAAACCATTTTGGGTCTCTGATAGTTGAGGTTCTGATTGATGCGTTCATATGTGGGATTTGGTGAAGGTGTATTCTCGAGTGAAAATGGTTGAGTACCAATCATTGAGGAAGAGAGAAATATACGTGAATAGGAAGAAGGCTTCTCAATTTAGTTTGGACCTGAAGTCCTCGTCAATAGATGGCTATAGATGCCTGCAGAGCTCAGGAGAGAGAGTTGCACAAATGTTATACATTTTGAAGTCCGTGACCTTCAGATGCTTCTTAAAGTTAAGGGTACAGATCAAAGCATACAGGAATAGCAGATCAGGTGAGAAGAGGTTAAAGAAAATCACTGGGAATGTGTAACAGGGATGATGTGTGGTGGGGAGGGTTTTAAAAATGGAAACTGAAAAGCAACCAGAGAGGAGCCAGAGGAATGAAAGAAACTCTAGGGAAAATGGTTGCATGGATGATAATCAGCCCAAATTTCAAGAAAAAGAGGGTGGCCAACCAAACCAAATACAAAGGAAAACATCAGAAAAGGGCCCCTTGGTGAACCTGGGGATGGAAGAGCCTGAATCCTCATTAGAATGGGCTGGGAAGGGCTGAGAGAAGCTGGGCCACTCATTGCTATTACTTGGGTCCCCTCAACACTTTGAGATAATGCCTTGTCTTGCTCCTCTGTGCAGTCATGCTCCCAGAGTCACAGACCAGATCATCTCTGCTTCCTCAGTTCCTGTTTACCTTTCTTTCTATTATTTTTGCTTCTAAAGAAATTGGATTAATTTTATGACATGTGGAAGAAAGGAGACAATTGCATGGGATAAGTGATCATGTCCAGTCCTCTGCCATCCAACCCTGCTGTCTGAACCCCCTAGAAGCCAGGGTGCTTGGTTCATGCTATCCAGGAGGGGCAGCCTCCTGGAGCTCCGAGAATAGTAGAAAGGAGTACTAGGCGCTGGGTCTGCAGGGGCAAACAGCATCCTCTCCATCCATTCACCCAATCACATTTGCTGTACCCTTTCTCTCCCCTTATTAAGCAGCTTACAGCCATGGCCCATACTTACTCACTCCCTCGGATGTACTGTCAAATCTCTTGTTTCCAGAACCACTTTCATAGATCCACTGTAACAATATATCAAAACAAAGTTCTGAAGGCCAGAAGCCTGAAACGCTGGAGTTGGTGGGGCCATGCTGTTTCTGAAGGGGAACCCTTCCTTGCCTTTTCCTGCCTTCTGGGGGTGGCTGCATTCTTTGTGTTGTGGGTGTGCCACATTAATTTCTTTTTCTATCTTCATGTAGCCTTCTTCCTGAATGTCCAAACATCCCTCTTATAAGGACACTAGTTACTGGGTTTGTGTCCTTCCTAATCCAGTATGACCTCATCCTAACGTAATTACAGTTACAAAGACCCTATTTCCAAATGAGGCCATATTCACAGATATCTGGGGTCAGGATTTGAACATGTCTTTGGGGGAACACAATTTGAACAGCACTTCTTTCACCCTGAATAGCTGTCACCAAGCAGAACATAACACTACACAATTTTGACTGCTTGATGACTACCTAGACAGAATCAAAATAGTGTTAACTGGTCTCACTTTAAGGTCACCACCTCTAGCTCCTAGTGACTTCTAGTGCTTCCTGATAATCATACTGTATTTTCCTAGTGAGTTCATTTTCTCACTCCTCTAAATGACTATTTCACACCATCACCCCTCTCCAAAAAATTCCAAGACCACTTTCTCTTTGTTAATCTCCACCGATAGACTTGTTTCTCTTTGCAATGAAGTTAGAAATGCAATGAGGAGAGAACTTACAAAGCAACCTATGAACAACTTGCATCTTGACCCACTTATTCTGCTTCCCACTCAAGGGCAATGTTTGAACACTCTGGGCTCTCAACACCACCCTCCCTTCCACTTGTACACTGTGTCCCAAACTTTCCCACCCATTCAAATATCACTCTAAATTTTCCACTTTATATCATAATCACTTTTATTCTCTTGACTGGATCATTCCCACTCCTATCAGTAGATGAGCTTGTCACATTTTTCATCTAAAACACAAAGATAAAATCCTTCCTTTGCAACACCTTAATTCCCTCTATTTCCCCATTTCTCTTTTGTCCCCTCATAAAACTCAATTTCTCTTAAACTGTTTTACTCCTCTCTTTCCATCTTTAGTAACCAATATATTTCATAAACTTTAAGGGCACAGACTCCAGAGGTAAAATTCTTGGGTCCCAAATTTGGCTCCAATGCTTATCAGTGTTTAGGCTTGGGAAAGTCATTTAACATCATTGTGCCCTTGTTTCCTCGCCTATAAAATGAAGATCACAAAACCCATCACAAGGATCATTATTCAGTCGGGTGCCTTAATACTCATAAATTACACAGATTACTGCCTGGCCTGATATAAAGTATCAGATAAGTTTTTATGAAATAAGTTATCTTTTAATAATTAAGTTGTTTTAGTCAGCTTTTTCATTGCTGTGACTAGAAGACCCGACCAGAACAATTCTAGGAGGAAAAATTTATGGCTCAAGGCTTTGGAGGTCTTAGTCCATGGAAGGACAGCTCCTTTCTTCAGGGTTCAAGGGGAGGCATAGTTCCATGGAGCAGAGAGCTCAAGGCATCACATGGGGAAGCAGAGCAGAGGAAGAAACCCCACCCCAGATACAGAATATATACCCCATAAGCTCGTCCCCAATGACCCACCTCCTCCAGGCATACCCTACCAGCCTACAGATGTCAGTTAATACCTATAAGGTTTTTATAACCCAATCATTTCACCTCAGCCTTCCCAAATTGTCACATTTGAGCCTTTGATGGGGACAACTCACATTTAAACCATAACATTCTGCCCCTGGTCCCCAAAAGCTCATCATAATCTGATAATGCAGAACACATTAGCCTATTTTCAAGAGTCCCCGTAGTCTCAACAGTTCCAAGATTGGCCAAAAGTCTCCTCTGAGAGTCAAGGCAAACTCTAAACGTGAGCGCCTATAAAAGACCAAATCAAGTTACATATATCCAATATAGAAAGAAAGACACATAAAGAAATAGTTCCATTCAGACAAATAGGAGCATACAAAGAAGGGATAGGGTCAAAACAAGTCCAACACCCAGGGGGGCAAACAAGTCCTGCAGGTCCATGTCTGGCATCTAGAGCACATGGCATCATGGTGTTCTCTGCAAAAGGCTTGTGTGGCTTCGTGCCCTGTGGCCTTGCTGGTTGCAGTCCTCGTGGCCTCTCTGTAGGCTTGCCTTGTTCAATTCCCGCAGCTTTCCTCAGCAGTGGTTCCTGGCATTTCTTTATCTCAGGGGTCTCCATTGCAGCTTTGGCTTCCTCCCCACATTTACATGCAGCACCCTCTCAGGGGCTGCCCAGAGAGACTCCAACCCTGGGGCACTTTGCCAGGCCTCCCAGGCCTTCCTTTGAAATCTCAGGGGAAGCCTCCAAGACCTCTAACTCCAGCATCCTGAAATCCTGCAGAATCAGCACCACATGGTTGACACCAAGATCTGCCACTATCTCAAGCAGCAGCCAAGCCCTCAGGGACAGCGATGCAGTAGCCTCTGAATCCCCTTGTGGCTGACTACATTGAAAACCCTTCCTAGAATCTCTCCCATTCACCATCACCTCCAAAAATGAAATACTTAGGCATTAACCTTACAAAGGAAGTTAAGGACCTCTACAAAGAAAATTATCAAACACTGAAAAAAGAAATTAAAGAACACCTGTGTAGATGGAAAAACATTCCATGCTCATGGTTAGGCAGATTCAACATAATAAAGATGGCCATTCTACCCAAAGCCCTTTACAGATTCAATGCAATTCCCATCAAGATACCTATGGCATTCTTTACAGATATAGAAAAAGCAAATTGACAGTTCATATGGAATAACAGGAGACCTAGACTAGCCAAAACACTACTCCACAGAAAGGAAGAAATAGGGGGTATCTCAATCCCTGACCTGAAATTATACTACAGAGCTGT
>PVKS010018110.1:0-13638 GCA_004027875.1 Aplodontia rufa
TGTGACTTCAATCTTAAATCAATTCCTGAAACTTAATTTAAGTCCAGTCTCCAAGTTAGATTTGATTATCCCCCACTTATAGAATTAAAGCATTTTTAGACTTAAATAAGATGGGGTTTAGCATTTTTCAAAGTGTTTCCTAGTGGTCCATGGAATCTTAATCTAAATTGGATTAAAATTGTCTTTTATGATATTGGCACCAAAATAGAATGAAGGCCAACAGAATAGCAGACACAGAGACAAACACACATAAATATAGTTATCTGATCCTAGACAAGGGTGCCAAAGGCATTCGTTGGAGAAAATAGTCTTTTTAACAAATTGTGTTGGGGAAACTGGAAATCCACATGTAGAATGAAACTGGACCTCTATCTCTCACCCTGCACAAAAGTGGATCAAAGACCTCAGAATTAGACCAGAAACTCTGTAACAGCTAAAAAAAATGTAGGCCCAACACTCTGACATATTGTCACAGGAACCAACTTCCTTAACAAGACCCCTAAAGCACAAGAAATAAAACTAAAAATTAATACGTGGAGCTCCATCAAATTAAAAAGTTTCTGCACAGCAAAGGAAGCAAGAGCATGAAGCAAGAGCCCCCAGAATGGGAGAATATCTTTGCCACCTGCACCTTAGATAGGGCATTGATGTGCAGAATATACAAAAAATAAAAATAAAAATAAACTTTAACACACACAAAAAAAGCAATAAACGGGCAACAGACATTTCTCAAAAGAAGAAATACAAAGGGCCAACAAACATGAAAAAAATGTTCAACGTCTCTGGCAATTATTTAAGTACAAATCAAAACCACATTGAGGGGCTGGAGCAGTGGCTCAGTGGTTACTGCAGTTACGGCCGCTTGCCTCCCATGTGCAAGTACTCGAGTTCATACCCCAGCACCACATACACAACAAAGTGTTGGAGGAATGAAAGTCACATGAAAAAATAATTTTAAAAAAATGCTTTTCTCTCTCTCTCCCTCTCGCTGTCCCTCTCTCTCTTTAAAACACACACACACACAAACACACACACACACATGAGATTTTATCTTACTCTAGTCAGAATGGAAATTATCAAAAATACACATAATAGTAATAGTAAGTGCTAGTGGGGTATGAAGAAAAAGATACACTCATACACTGTTGGTAAAACTGCAAATTAGTGCAGCCGCTCTGGAAGACAGTATGAAGATTGCTCAAAAAACTAATGAAACTAACATATGATCTGGCTATCCCATTCCTCAGTATATACCCAAGAGATGGTAAAATTCAGCACACTACAGTGATGGAGCCACATCAGTGTTTCTGGCAGTATAATTCACAATATTCAACCAGTGGAACCAGCTTAGGTGCCTATCAAGACATGAATAGATAAAGAATATGTGATATGTATACACAATGGAATATTACTAAGTCATAAAGAAGAATGAAATTATGGCATTTCCTGATAAATGGATGAAACTGGAGATTATAATGCTAAATGAAATAAGCCAGACCCCAAAAGTCAAAGGTTGAATGTTTTCTCTGATATGCAGAAGTTAGTCTAAAATAAGGAAGAGGAGAAGGGAAAGGGGTGGGAGAATTCCATCAAAACAAAAGAAAGATTAGGGAAATAAAAGAAGGAAATTGGGTGGGGAGAGATGGGATAAGGGAAAAACAGTGGAATGAATCTGACCTAACTTTCCTGTGTAAATAAATCTCACCAATATGTATATGTATTCAAGACACTAATTTTTAAAAATGTAAGTAGATACCAGAAAGATCAGTAGAGTAAAGGAAAGGGAACAGGGGGAGGGTGGAAGGGGAAGGTAAGGATAAGTACTGGGGACTGAATTAGAGCAAATCATATAGCTTGTATTCATAATTATGTTAAAATGAATCCTGTTATTATATATTGCTAATATGAACCAATTAAAAGTGGGAAAAAATGCCTTCCATGAAATAAATTTGGAAAAATGCTGGATTAAACAACTTTAAAGAGATTTAGGGGTTTTTTGCTCTGTTTTTCCCACAGAAGTATTTTAATGTGCTGACATCTATTGTGAATGTCCAAGAGAGGGCTGTAGGTTGCAGTATCTCCCAATTCTTTTTTATTTTTTGTCCTCAGCACCCTTTTGTGATGAAGAATCCTGCTCATCTAGATTTCAGTTCAACACAGTTTAGAAGCATTTATCTTTTTTAAATCCAAATCTCTAATTTGAATAAACTGAGACTCAAAATTATTATACACCTAATGCCACCCAGCAAGCAAAGTTGGGACCATTCACCATATATTAATAAATTTGAAGGTCTGATACTACTTTGTCCAATATTAAACAAGTGTATAAATATCCAAATAGAGTCTTTAGATATGCCTAAATATACCTAGGTATTTACCAACCTCTGTATTTTCAGTCTCACCCTCATTCTATTTCAGACTCCATTGAAGCAATACTTTCCTAATTGATTGTCAGTTTTTCCCTGGAGTCATAGATGTCCTCGGAAATTACATAGAACTGTGGTTCAGATTCTTCTAGGTGTTTTGATATCTAAAGGACTTATTGGTGGTGTTTTCTTCCTGTCTTTTGTAAGAGAAATTTGCCTGGATTTATAACTCACCACCTGTCCCAATTCTCTGCTTAGAGAATCTTGGTTTTTTGCTTGTTTATTTTTTGGTTGGATTTTTTTTCCATTATAAAAACATTTTTTTATTTTATAAAAGAGGAATTTTTTTAAAAGGCTGTCCTATGCTTGAAATTTTTTCCAGTCTAAGGCACCTGGTTTCTAAGTCACTTAAGTTCTCTTCCACCACTTCACTTTCTGATATCTAGGACTCACTCTATTATACATTATTTACTACTACTAACTACTCTATTTAACACTTGTTTAGTAAGCTAGTATTATAGTCCCCTTTTAACACAATTTTTCCAAAGAATTTATCTATCTCTAGAATTTAATATTAAATAAAATTTTTAAAATAGGAACTTAGGGATATTCTCTCAGAAGCTACACATGAATAATAGAGATCTGAGGTAGCAGTTAAGAGAGTGTTACTCCTGCAAAGACCTTATCTAATGGTGCATCTGTTGGATGGTTGGCACCAAAATGGGCTGTTCACCACAAAGACTGTTCACCTTCCCCTAGAGGAGCATGACTTGTTCCATGGTGTATCTGAACCCAACAATCAGGTTATAAAGGGGTTCAACTGAGTCTACTCATTTTGAAGGAAAGAATTGGGATTCTCCTTCCTCATGTCCTAAAATGACACATTAAGAAATCTCAGTAAACAGAATCTCTGTTTACTGCTTTGATGTTTCCTCAAAGCAGAGCCTGACACAAGAATGGGTATGAAGTCATTTGATGGGAGAGTGGCATCAGGAGGAGGAGACTGAGGGTGATGGACACAGGCCAGCCAGGGACCAAGAGGCGATGCTGAGCGAGATCCACAGCATGGAGCAGATCCCAGCCTGGGGCAATGGTGTCAGTCTTTTGAACCCTGATCCATCAAGTCATTGGCTGCCTTAGTGGGGGCCAGGGGATGCAGATGGTGAAATCTCCCATGGGAGGAGATTCCCATCAGGCTGAGGGCACCAATAGTGTCCACCTCCCTGAAAATCCTCAGAACAGGTATTAAAAGTAGATGCACTTTCCAGGAGGCTTAAACCAGTTGCTTCTTCAGGCCTGTGCTCCTCTTGGGCCACCTTTTGTGTAGCTGTTTCTGTTGTGTTCAAGGATGGCTCAGTTGTTCAAAAGCTCAAGATGCATGTGACAGGGGAGCCTGCCATCCGACCCCTGGCAATCTCCTCATGGGCCGAGGCACACAGCTTACAGCATCTTCTACCTGCGGGCTGGATGGAGCCCAGAATTACTGCATCCTCAGCTACCTGGAGGTGGGTCATTCCTTGTTTACTTACTGGGTCATTATTTAATCAATAATGTCGAATTTTTTCCTGTACACCTGGAGCCACTGAAGGATAAGACAGTACTCCTCCCTGAGGTGACATGAGCAATATAATTAAAAGTCAAAAATAAAAAAAATTTAAGAAGGGGGCTGGGGATGGGGCTCAGTAGTTAAGCACCCTTGGTTTCAATCCCCAGTACCCTACCTCCACCCCCCAAAAAAAGTCTAGGAAACCTTGACTAATCAGAAAATACAGAAAAATCTGCTAATTTCTATATCCTGTTATATTCAGAATTAGAAAGGAAAGTCTTTTTAGTTCAGTCTTTGAAGGGGACTACAATAAAATCCACTCGTCTACTTATTTATCACTCCCACAGAACAAACATAATCGACTCATTCAGTGAACATCAAAGACCGCTCAGGGCCTTGAAGCCATTCCCCTGAACAGCAGGAGTCCCCCATGCTGTGCCTTAGGTGGATAGGGGTGCAGAACTCTGAATGGACTGTCCACCAACCTCATGATACTGCTTGGAAGTTGTATTGTCTCAAAACCATAAATTCCAATGTGAACATATTTTTGTGCCTTTTCCCCTTAAGGACAGTTTTATAGCAGGGCCAGTGGCTTTTCAGGGTTCTTCCTCCCTGTGTGCTGGCAGCAGAGCAAGCATCCAAGGTCATCTGAGTATGGTACCTGCTGAGAGCCCCAAGACAATCACGTCGTGATTAAATGAGAGGATGTACAGGAAGGAAGTTGGACATAAGCCTAGTGTTGGTGGCCCAGGCCTTTCCACGTATTGTTTACTTAAGGCAACTTGTTTAGGTCTCTGGGCAATGCTTTGTATTCTAATTGGTTTCGAATAAAAGATGATTATAAATAAGTGGAGACAATACTTGGATGCTTAGCACCGTTCTAAGTTTGGGAAGTACTTATGTAGGAAAGCAAATTGTCTACATGTTTCAAGGAAATTCCATGGTGGAAGTTTTGCTCAACTTGAAGCCAGCTGTGATGGATGGCCTTTCCAGTGACTTCACTAAGTCCAGGTCCTCTAGAAACTTTCCAGCAGTAGCATCACCCACCTTGTTCTTCAGCCTCTGACATTTGCTTTCTGCCTGAGCCACTGTACTCTGACAATGATTAGAAAGTGATGTTCTATATCTCAAAATTATAAAAACAAAGATAAATGTGAATCAGAAATCAAACAGAAGGTTTCTTTTGTTTGGAGAACGACAGAAAGCTTAGCGCTGTGAGAGGGGAGGACTCAGAGTATTTCAGACTGGTGGGTACTACAGGTGGGGCTACGGCTACTGTCTAGGTAAATGTCATGCAGCAAAGAGAATGATGGTCCCCCACCCATTATCTAAGACAAAGCTGCCAGGCAGTACATTTTCCACAGAAGCTTCAAGTCAACCCTGACCCACTGACTTTCCCAAGTTGGGATGCCCACATCTGGTGGCCACAGCTAAGAATCCTCTGTAGCCAACCCAATGGAAGACGTTGCTTCTAAAGTTTATACAGAAAAAAAAAAAAAGAACTGGTCAGACCTGAAGTTAACCATTTTCTCGAATAATTTTCATAGTCTTATTTAAAATACTTTCAAGACTTGACATCTTTTGGTGGAGCCACAAGTCTTCTGCTACTCCTCTAGGGCGGGTCTGGGACAAACCTACTTAGAGCTAGAATTGATCTAGTATCCATTGTGTCTTAATCTTCAAAGGACATCTTGATTTTCTTCAACAATAAGCTTATGGTGTCCAGTGATTCTAAAACACACTGCTTATGTGGATTTCTTGGAGGGCTTGTTACTTTGATAGAGTGCAGATTAAATAATCATTAATATCATCATGTGTTTAATCAACAAAGTTTATTGGGCATCTACTTTGTGCCAGACAATATTCTAGATAATAAGCAAATAGCAGTAAACAAAGTCCTTGCCCTCATTCAGCATAAACTCTAGATGGAGATGCATAATGTAGTCTCAACTAGTGATAAGGATGTAGGAAATACATAAAATAGAGAAAAGGTAGAGAGTGACAGTGGGGAGTTGGTGGCATTTTAGCTCTTTGAGAGGTTGGCATTTAAACAGGGACCTGAAAGAAGGGAAGCAGCAAGAGAGAAGGCTACTTGGGTGGGAGAATAGCTTCGTGAAGACCCCAAGGCAGGAGGGTTTTATGAGTTTGTGGAATAGCAAGAAGCAGGTGTAGTCGGGTGTGGTGGGACAAACCTGTCATTCCAGGGACTTGGGAGGCTGAGGCAGGAGGATTGCAAATTCAAGACCAGTCTCAGCAACTTAGCAAGGCCCTAAACAACTTAGTGAGGACCCTGTCTCAAAATAAAATATAAAAACGGTTGAGCACCAGTGCCCTGGTCAGACTATCAACATTCACCAGGGTCCTGCCTGTAGGGTACCCATGTTGTCATAGATAATTGCTGGCACAGAGGATTATAATGAACAGTCTCTACTTCCTGGAAGTTTTACTAAGAACTCTCCCTCAGGGTCCCTCAAGTATGAGCCAGAAATCAATGCTCAGACCATTGACAATCCTTTGAAATCTTTGCAGAGCCCTCTAGGAGTTTTAAGTAGAGCTATAAGTGAATACTTTAAGCAAATTTAAAAGCCAGACTTTTCTCTTATTCCCTTTAAAAATCCTTCCTAAGCAAAACTATTTTCAGTTCATTAATGAGACCTTCTAGTCTACAGGACAGGATGGTGAGTCTCTGTTGTGAGTTTAATGGAAATCATTTTCCTAAGTCCCAAAGTGTGACATAAGGGTTTTTGTTATGGAAGCTTTCCTACAGAAAATTGTAAATCTTATAGAAAAGGGATGACAGGAGGTTGGGGATTTAGCTCAGTGGCAGAGCGCTTGCCTAGCATGCGCAAGGCCCTGAGTTCGGTCCTCAGCCCTGAAAAAAAAGGGATGACAGTTGCAGATAACCTAAAACCCAGCTGTTTCGTTACTTTTGTTCCAAATATTCCTTTTTTTTTTTGTCTAAAAGAAATCCAATTCAAAAAAATATACCCTAAGTATTTCTCTAAGTTTAAAATAACTTGCAGAACATCTGCTTCTTATAGGAGAGAAAATTAATAATATAAATTTGTATTTTTGCCCCCAAATGCATAAGCTTATATAATTTCGAGGTCATATTTGAATTTAATTTATTATTGTATTAAGCACCTATTGATGGAAAAAGTGATGTCTTGTTATTTCCTCTGCTTTTTATTTTTAGTCTAATTGAAAGATAAATATAGTGAGAACAGCTTGTTTTTAGATTCAGATCAACAATACGTAGTTAAAATTCTCTAATATTAACGATGATGTTTTCCAGGGGGAACAAAAATGCTTCGTTTGTGACTCCCGGTTTCCTTATGACCCAGACACCCATCCCAACAGCCACAACATTCAGAATGTAATCACAAGCTTCGAACCAGAAAGAGGAAAGAAATGGTGGCAATCTGAAAATGGTATGATTAAAATTCCTTTCCAATTTTTAATTTCTTAGTATTTTTATGAGACACCTTCCTCCTTGCCTGGTTTTAACAATGTCATGGCAAGATGTGATCCACCAAGAATGTATGAGCTTCATGCAGGAACAAAATTTATCTTCATTTTAAGAAAGAATATTTTCCCTTAAAGAAATCAAAGTATATTTTAAGCACGTAACTCAAAATATTTTACTGTTCCCATGTGGGGGAAGAAAATATCTCTGTGTCTTTTTATTCTTTGTTAAAAAAAAAAACAATAAGAAAGTTTATGCAGTGTTGGTAAATTAGGCCTAATACAAAACACACTGATGTAAACGGAATGAATAATGCCAGGGGAAGTTTGAGAATAAGTACCAGGTTCTTTTTCCTTCTTCAATACAGAAAATCAGAGAGAAAAAGAACAATTTGCTTCTTACTGCAAGCAAAGCTTTTAATATAAAATTTTAATTGAAAAGATAATTGGTGCTGGGTGCTGTGGTGCATGCTGGTAATCCCAGCAACTTGGGAGGCTGAGGCAGGAGAATTGCAAGTTCAAGGCCAGTATCAGCAATTTAGCAATGCCCTAAGCAACTTAGTTACACTCTAGCTCAAAATAAAAAATAAAAAGGGCTGGGGATGTAGTTCCGTGGTTAAGTGCCCCTAGTTCAATCCTGGTACCAAAAAAATCAATCATTCAGTCAATCAATCATAACTGGCTACTAACTTGAAGTTCTTTCCTTCCTGGATTTGTGCCCTCTGCTCTTGTACAGTGGTGATATTGAGCCCTACCCTGGCCATGACCATTTGTAGGTCTGAGAGGCCCACTCTAAGGGTAGCCCTGATGAGGTATTCCTTTTATCCCAACCCCAGCCCTGGGCTTTAGCTGCCCTAACTCCATTCCCTGCATACCAGCCCTCCCCCAGGGGGCTTCCTCCCTCACAGTGACCCCTCTTCAACGTGAGTGTACAGCCCTCTCAGTTTCTTTTAGCGACAAAATTATTCTATCTACCCCTTCTCTATGTTGCACTTTGGACTCTAATTTCTCTATTTGCTTCAGACTTCTAAACATGTTTCTTTTAGAGGATCCCAGCCCATTAGAGGAAAGTGTGGGAATGATCGTACTGGGTAAGATAGCTGGGAGCAGGCAAACCATGAGGCAGCTTTCTGTGCCATCTGCCTGACAAACGCATGACTGGTGTCTTTTAACTGCCATTTCTGTTTGGATCCTGGTTATTGTGTAGAGTTGGACTCTCCTGAATTTGAACAGGAGGTTGTTTTTGCCACAGTCCCGTCTTCACTGATGGATGGTGCCAATTTTGCTTAACAGCTGTTCTGAGCCACATATCCTGCATTTGTTCTGCTTGTCCTCACAAAAAGAATGTCCCTCTGTCAGAGGTGATTACACAGAATGCGAGTTTTCAACCAAGCACTTTTAGAGAAAGATCTAAAAGTTGATCTCTTCCTAGAAAGAGTTGGAGCCTTTCACAGGAAGCCTGGAACATTGCTGTACCCGCAGCAGCAAATGCTTCACTGAGCCAGTCAGTGCAGGGGTCTAAGCTGCACCATGATTCGCCATGGTCCGATCACCGTTGTCTAGAGCGGCACCCTCCAATCTCATGGCACCTTGCCACAGGTGGCTCCTGAGACTTGAAGCATGGCCAATCCAAGCTGAGATGGGCTATAAATGGAAAAGACTTAATATCTCTAAAATATCATTTAGAAAATATTTAATAAACCATTGCTAAAGCATTATAATCTTGAAAATATCAAAATAGGTTAAAATGATAATATTGTGGCTATCATGGATATGTTTTTTAAGATATATTTAACTGTTTCCTTTACCTTTTTTTAAAGTAGCTACTAGAAAAATTTTAATTACATGTAAGACTCATATTCTACTTCTGTTGGATGGTGCTGCTCTGAGGAGGAGACCTGGGCTTCTGTCCCATCCAGGTCAGGGTAGATCTCCACGTCCATGCTAGAGATGGGTCACAGATAAGGAGCTCCACACAAGGTCCTGGTCAGGACTTCTGTCACCTCAGTCAGAGTTCACAGACCCCCAATGCACAGGGAATGTTCCAAGCTATATTTTATGGCTAGTGGTTAAATTCTAGCTCAAATGGGTTAGAAGCTGTTGGAAGGAAAGGGTGTGTTGATTTTAATCTTTGCCAGCTCCTGTTTCTGTGTAGTCGGGATCTGAGTCTAAGGAAATGAGCACTCTGTTTTCACCTATGGGACAGGGCTGAGAACTCCCTTGGGAGCATGTAATGCTGCCACACAGTGGCAGAGCGTGTCACCACCAAAACTTGGATGTAGACAGGCAGGGTCCATCTATGCTGTTCTCACATAGATTTGGGGGGCCTGGTGTGGCCTGGGCAGGATGCCCACCAGCCTGTGATTTCAAAGTTATGTTATTATTATAGGCAAACAAAAGTAGAAGGTTAACATGCTAAGCAGGGGTCTCTCAAAAGCATTGATTTCCTTCTTTCTGTGTTTTTCTTTAGGTCTTGATCACGTCAGCATCCGATTGGACCTAGAGGCACTATTTCAGTTCAGCCATCTTATACTGACCTTTAAGGTACAGAGGGACAGGCCCATTGTCCCTTCTCCTATCCCACAGTGCTCAGTGTTGACTTTCACTTCCTGGCTTCTAAACAGAGAATAAAATATAGAACATGTCAAGTTTTATTGTTTGGGTTTTGATCCTGAATAAATTCTTAAAAATTGCTTATTAATCAATGATTATATGATTAATTTTTTTAAATCTTAGAAGACAGAAAAGAGGCAAATTCAAGGTTGTGGGTGATAAGAACCATAAGAACTAGATTCTTATGGAGAATTCTTATGGAGAATTCTCAGGAGATAAGGACAGGCACTTGAGGTTATTTAGGGAAGGATGGAAAGACTGTAATCAAAAGGGGAAGGAAAATTAGAGTCTTCACTAAAGTTAGCCAGATACCAGAGCAAATCATTGTGCTACAGTCTTTCATAATCATGCATCAAAATTTTAACTGATGTCAAGCCTGGTGCTATTTTGATTATAAAAAAATACACATAAAATAAAACATAATGAAGAAATGAAAAATCATTGGTCTTTCCCCCCAAAGAACTTACCATCTATTTATGGATATAAGCATATAAGCAGGAAATTATAACACCAAGTAAAGAAATAGAGAGGGATGATTAGAATGCCCAGGAATTTGATTGAAGAGGCTAAATCTTCCCTGGGGAATCAGGATAATCATCATGGATGGGTTTTGAAGAGTTTGCCTGAAGAAAAGCTTTCCAGGTAACAGAATTAAAGCAACTTGCTATAAAATATTAATGACATTAAATTTTCAATTTATATACCATATTTCTTTGATTAATAGTTCATATAGCCACATTTTCAAAATGCATTTAGGTTCTAAGGACAAAGTGTTCACAAATTCTTACCTGCTTATTGGAATGAGATTTAGTTGTGTGTACTATACAGTAGATTTAAAAGATACACATAAAGTTTGAAAACATGGAATTAGAGAATAAGAATGTTCAATGTGAAGTGGATAATAAAATATGACTTCACGGAAGATTACAACTTTTACTCATTATTATTATTTTTTAAATATGGGTACATAATTTTTTTATTTTATTAATTTGTGTTAAGAAATTGAGTTAACGTACAATCATAAATGCATATAAAGTAACAATATGATATGCATTTATTCTTTTTTATTCAGAAATTTATTTGTTGAACAATCAAATAAGCTTCTAATGAAATAATAAAATATATATATAAATTCTGAGAATTAGATTTACCCCCAAGAGTCCCCCCAATTACCCACCCTTATCCCTCCCCCACTTCCCAATACATCTCTACAAATGCCTTAGGTCATACGAAATTACACCTTATCCAGATTTAAAACATGATACTAGACCTCCTTTCTCAATGGCCAGGGTCTAGCTCCAGCCTCCACAGATGAGTGAAGACATTCAACCCTTGGTTCTCTGGGTTATGCTTATTTCACTCAGCATAATTTCTTCCACAGCCATCCATTTGCCTTCAAAGGCGGCAATATCATTGTTTCTAATTGCTGTTTACTCATTATTTTTATAGACTTTTCGGCCAGCTGCAATGTTGGTAGAACGATCCACAGACTATGGACATACCTGGAAAGTATTCAGATATTTTGCAAAAGACTGTGCTGCCTCCTTTCCTGATGTCATGCCTGGCCAGGCCCAGGGAGTAGGAGACCTTGTTTGTGACTCTAAATATTCTGATATTGAACCTTCAACTGGGGGCGAGGTAAAACATTTCAAAACTTTTTAAAACTATGATTAACTTAAATTTAAAAAGAAATGTGAGTAGTATTTACTGAACTATAACTTGAGCTATTGGGTTTTTTTAATGAAGTGATTCCTGAATAATAATAAATTCCTTATCAGAGATAACCCTGCACAAGATGCCCAGCTAAGGATAAACAGGACTAAAATCTAAACTGGAACCCATGGCGCTGGCCACCCAGAGGAAGGAACACCTGTTTCTAACCCTTGCAAAGGTGACACAGGCTGCCAGCATCTCTGGGCTCACAATCTCATTCCCAGGCTCTGTAAACTACCACCAAGTGGAATCTCCAGGAATACCCCTCTGAGCAAAGCTGGTGACAGCTGGAGGGTTAGGGTGGGAGCAGGGTTGGAGGTATTATTTCACCAGGTAGATAAGAAGGAATTGGTGGCAGAAGACAGTTCCAGAATTCCCTGTCAGGCCTAAGTTGATGATGGCTTGCTGAATTGTCCACCATTCCATCCCAACCCAGCATGGAGACCTCTTTGCCAATAGCATCATCACTTCTGTCTGCAAGGACATGTATGATAAGAGCCAGGAAGGACTGGCTCATCCCTGCATTCATCTTTGTTCTTGGTACTTTTATTCATATAGGAATCCAAATGATAATCTATATCCTACATCATCTGGAAACAATGGCTTGGCCTTCTTGAAAGATCAAGATCTCTTCAACAGAAAATTAGACAATTACATTTTTGGGTAACATGCTATTAATTTACCTACATTTATCTTACAGGTTGTTTTGAAAGTTTTGGATCCCAGCTTTGAAATAGAAAACCCTTACAGTCCTTACATCCAAGGTATGAATTGTTTCATATTTTCTATGTTCTTCTTTAAATTCCTTGTAATTGCATTTCCATAGTATGAATGGGGTTATCAGTCAAGGAGAGCATCTTGAACCAATGCGACTTAAATGCACTTTGATGTATTGTGTTGTTTTCTTTGCATTCCCTAGACCTTGTGACATTAACAAATCTGAGAATAAATTTTACCAAACTCCATACCCTTGGGGATACTTTTCTGGGAAGGAAGCAAAATGATTCCCTTGATAAATACTACTATGCTATGTATGAGATGGTTGTTCGGGGGAGCTGTTTTTGCAATGGCCACGCCAGTGAATGTGACCCTATTCAGAAGGATCGGGGTGATGTTTTCAGCCCTCCAGGAATGGTAAGTTATTTATCAGAAGAGCAGTTGGCTGTCCTAGTGCTGAATGCAGTCCAGATCTCTACATGGAGAACGACATATCCTACTGCCATTTTCTGTTGGAGCAGAAAGCTGTCGTTCAGCCTTGACTGAGAGGCCATCTGGGGTCCTTTCCTCTAGCCAGAGTTTCTTGTGGGTTATGCCACCTTTGGACATCATTTTACTAATGAGTAGTTTTTATAATTTATGACCTCAATGTAGTCTATCTTGATCTCCTTTTGTTATTTTTCAGGAAAGGAGATTTAATAGAATTGAACCAGAATTTTGCATTAATTCTACTGATAAAATTTATTAAAGGTCTGTTGATGCAAGATCCTATACTCAAAGCTAAATTATTTCTGTGATATATTGTAAAAATGGTCAATCCACTCTAAAAGACTATGTCTTAATACTGCAGATTGCCCTCATTCTTGGGACTAGTCTTAAAGTTTGGTGTAATAGAACAATTGTTTCTGTTTTGTTTTGTTGTGATGCTGGAGACTGAACCTAGCACCTTGCATGTGCTAGACAAGCATGCTACCACTGAGCTATATCCCAAGTCCAGGAACTGTGTTTTTATGCAGAGTCCCAGGGGTGTACCTACTAAATGAATTTCAACTATTTATTAGGCATAATCATATCAGGCTTCCTGTCCAGGCCATTGCACCATTCCACCAAACTACTTCTATCTTTCACCAAAATAGAGCTACTCCAGCTGGATGCAGTGGTGCACACCCGTAATCCCAGTGGCTCCGGAGGCTGAGGGGGGAGGGTTGCAAGTTCAAG
>PVKS010018110.1:13738-40839 GCA_004027875.1 Aplodontia rufa
CAACTTAGTGAGACCCTAAGCAACTTAGCAAGACCCTGTCTCAAAATAAAAAATAAAAAGAACTGGGGAGGGGCTGGAGCGGTCGCTCAACAGTTACAGTGCTTGCCCAGCATGCGCAAGTATGTGAGTTCAAACCCCAGCACCAAGTACACAATGAAGTCTCAGAGCAATGAAAGCCACATGAAAAAAATAAAAATTGTTACTCTCTCTTTTTTTTTCTCTCTCTCTCCCTCCCTCCCTCTCTCTTAAAAAAAAAAAAGAGCTGGGGATGTGGCTCAGTGATTAAGTGCCCTAGTACAAAAGTGCCCTGGTACAAAAAAAAAAAAAAAATAGGTACTGTCTTTGAACATGGGGCATTTAGAGCATTTCGTGGAAAACCAAGAGAATTATATATTTCTCCACTTTCTTTTCCTTTTTTAATTCCCTATTTGCCCTTATGCTCCTAAGCTACCTCATAAACCCACCCCCCAAACATCCATCCCCATCCTGTCTCTTGTTTTACTGAGGGTTGTCATGTTCTGCCCTGAAACAGAATTCAGAAAGAAAATTGTATTATAAATGTTCACTCAGCTTCTGAAATTTTCGAAGCTAGTTAAGCAGGTAATAGAAGATAGTCAAGGTCAGTATTTTATCACTAATTCATGGGAAAAGTCAGAAAGAGCCCATGGCCTGATCCTTCATTTTCACTTAAGAACCTTTGGAGTCCTCAAAGAGAAGCTCTATTTTAACACTATTTATCGTGCACGCAGGTTCATGGTCGGTGTGTCTGTCAGCACAACACAGATGGTCCGAACTGTGAGAGATGCAAGGACTTCTTCCAGGATGCTCCGTGGAGGCCAGCTGTAGGCTCTCAGGACAGCGCATGTAGATGTGGGTAAAAATAAATTCTTATACGGAATGAGTGTGTTCTGCATTTCTGATTTTGGAGAATACATAGTTTATTCACGTGGGGCTGCAGGCAGGAGAGGCGATGAGGCTGAGGCTCCCAGCTCCAGAATGGTGTGACACGCTAATCTCTCCAGTCATCTCACATAGAAGAATCACCAACTTCTCCAACTGTCACTACAAATTAATTTCTTTTTAGAGTTAATTTTATTTTTTCATCTACTTTTTGTTTTTCCTCCACTTAGTTGTGTATGTGGTGCTGGGGATCAAACTTGGGTCCTTGCACATGCCAGGCAAGCGATCTACCACTGAGCCACCTTTCCAGCCTACAAATTAATTTTTAATATGAAATAATATGCACTTTTGTGTAGAACATTTTCAGAGTCAGGGCAGAGCCTTGTGATGGCAGAATAACTGAGGGCAACATACAGAGATTTCCATCATCTTCCAGAATAATCATATAGTCCCCAAACATGACCTTAAACCATATGTAGGATGATGGGAGAAAGGAGGTCCAGGTTGAGCTTGACAGAGAATTGTATTTTTTAATAAAATACTCAGGTTGATAAGGTGTTGCTGCCTCTGAATTTTTTATTAAGATATTTAGTTGTTATACAATCAAAAATGCTTCCAACAAAACAATATAATATATATATGTTCTTAAAATTAGATTTACCCCCTAGAGCCCACCCTAATTTCCCACCCTTACCCCTGCTCCTGCCTCCTCCCCCCTCCTTCCCATCACTTTGAATGCCTTAGGCAAGGCAGTGTGTCACTGCACCTTTGCTGGTTTAACACATGAGAGTTGGCCACTTTTCACGCTGGCCGCAGTCTAGCTCAGCCTCCACAGATGATGCTTTTGAATTTTGATGAACTACTAAACAATCTTGTTACTCATTTTCTTTCCCCACATTTAGAAAACAGGACTTGAGGAAATGAAAGGCCCCTAGCAGAGCTCTAAAGAAGGCCTTTCCGTGACAGTCATAGTATACAGACCCAGCCAAACACAGGCCAAACTTAGGCTGTTTACAGGAAAAAAAACTCAGGACAGCATAGCCATTACCAGGAAGACAATTTTTTTCCAAACAGGCTGGCTGGCCTCTAATCCTCTGACTGAACCCCAAATGAGATTTAAAATGAACTGCAGCTCCTCTTCCAGTTCTCTTCTTCACAGGGACTGACAGAGCTCAACTCCATCTTATTTGAAAATCCCAGTACATGTAGAACACTTCATCCCAGAGACTGGGGTGGGGGTTGCTGAGGCAGGAGGATCGTAGGTTCAAAGCCAGTCTCAGCAACTTAGCAAGGCCCTGAGCAACTTAGCAAGGCCCTGCCTCAAAATAAAAAATAAAAAGGGCTGGGATGTGGCTCAGTGGTTAAGTGCCTCTGGGTTATATTCCCACTACCAAAAAAATAAAATTAAAAAATTAAATTGAATTTAAAAAATTCAAATTTACAAAGCATAAACAGGTAAAAGTGCTCCCTGCAGAACTACAAATACTACAAATATAGCAGTCTATGGCTTCTAGGTCACCTAAATGATTAATTCCATTTGCATGATTTTAAAAAACTACATATTGACCTTTGAAGGAGCACATTTCATAGACAGTATCCGAGCGAGTGAGAGCGCCAAGCCTCCTTGCCAGGCACCTGTTTCGGTCCTTTGTACGTTGCTGCGTCTGTGCAGCGGAGTGCAAGGCTGCGGCCAGGGTGAGAGGAGCAGGGTGAGAGCGTGGAGCTCGTTCCTGACCGGGCACTCAGACAATCTCCTCCTTCCGCAGCGTGTAGCTGTAATGGTCACTCGGACCGCTGTCATTTCGACCCTGCCGCGTACCTGGCAAGTGGAGGCCTGAGCGGGGGCGTGTGCGATGACTGCCGGCACCACACCGAGGGCCAGCACTGCGACCGCTGCAGACCCCTTTTCTACAAGGACCCCCTCAAGGCCATCTCAGATCCTGACGTCTGCCTGCGTGAGTCCCCAGCCCCTCCCCGTCCCTTCCACTTGCCTACTTGTTCTGATTTGGCCTCTTTGGGGCTGCCAGTCTCCTCTCTGCCTAACAGGGTCTCCAAAAGCCCTATTTGGGAAGGGAGGTGGGCGTGCAACGCCCTTCAGCTTTGAGAGTCCTTATTTCTCCAAAGAAGTTGAGGCAAACAATCCAGATGAGTCCTGAAAGTTTTGCAACAGAATCTGATTCTATCAGGGCATCAGGAAACTTCTGGGTTCAACCAGGAGGGGCAGATGGCTTCCAGTGATCTCTGCAGGTGCCTTGAGAATCCTGGAAGTGAGCTCAGGGAACTAACTGTAGAGGTGAAATCACCTGAAACACTTTGACTAGCTGTAGACAATTCAATTATGCTGTTTACATGAATAAGGTCAGCTTTGCCTTGTTTCTGAAAATAAAAAAAAAGAAAAGAGGGAAAAACTTTTAAAATCTCTTATCTTCCACTTCAACTACTTTATATGAAATACGAAGCACATACAAAATAATAGAGAATAACATAATAAACACCCTTATACCCACCACCAGCTTTTTCAAAGCCTAATAACTTACTTCCTCTCGGACTTTAATAGCACATTATAGGCCCTCCCAAGGACCCAGGTGCACATGAGCCCCATCCATCCACCCTCCTTCCTATGGGTGAGCTCTTCCACGTATTTGGTATTTATCATCATCATGCTTGTTTTATGTTTTCATATGTTTTTATCCCCAGAAAAATGTGTTGGCACATTTTCAAACATTCAATAACAATGATTTTAGATAATAATATCTAAATTATGTCCTATGTATCCTTCAGAAACTTGGGTATTTCATTCAACATTATATTTTCTTTTTTTTTAATTAAGGAGTCAAGTTGTTGTGCAATCATAAATGTGTATAAAGTAATATTATGATATGCTTTTTATCATAAACCACAGTTACCCCCACATTGCCCACACCCCAGTCTATTGATTGATCTATATTACACCCCTATAACAGATAAAAATATCCATATATATGTACATATACATATAAATATAAATATATGATTGTGAATTTTCCTGAATTAAATGATTGCATAAGTATTCTTTGATTGGGGGGGTAAAGAGTTTGTTACATTGTTGATTGTCTCCCTAGATCCCTTCCTGTCTTCCCTCCCTCTCCTATCTCCCCTCCCCTCTTCCCCCTCCTCCAACATTATATTTTCAAGATTTGTCCACATCAGGTAGCCCTAGTTCTTCCAAGTTTATTTCTGTATTGAATTCCTTTCCACGACAAAGTTTATTTGTCCATTTTTCTTCTGATTCTACAATAAACATTTTTGTGACTTTGTGCACACATGCAAAAACTATCCCTAAGAAACATAAATAAGAGTGGAATTTCTGTGACGTGGGGTATGCACCTCTTCAAACTGATTAGATAACATGGAATTGCCCCTCGGTGGTGTGCCAATTGCCACTCACACCAACAGTGTGAAGGGTCCCTGTGGTTCTATATCTTTGCCTGCTTCCAATTTTTTAATTTTGCAAATGAAGAGTTATCTCATTGTTTTAATTTGCATTTCTTTGCAGAACTGAAACTAAAATGAGGTAAGCAAGGCACTAGATCCCAAATTAAGACAGCACTCACTGTCAGGCTCATGTAAGCACAGGTTTGCCACTTGCATGAACCCTGGGCACCTTGTTTGCCTCATGGTAGTGCCATCATTGCCATGTGTCCTGGCCTAGATAAATACTCCAACATGATTTAACATACCCTGTGACGGTAACTGGGTCTGAGACCTTACTTATAAACTAACAAGTTAGTCTGCTATTGTTTCATGGATGCTGGTGGAAGACATGACACTCCTGGGCCAAAAAAGGGCTTTTTATTACTTTTGTTCAATAAACAATAAGATCATTGTTTTGGCTTGGGTTCCCATGTACCCAAGTCTTGAGTCACAAGGATACCATGTGGGTACTGCACACTTAATGAGCTTATGCCACAGATGAGGAACATTGAACTTAAGAGAATTTGTTGCCTTTATACCAAGTGAAAGCAAGCTTGGGTTTTTTTTTTTAAGAGAGAGGGACAGAGAGAGAGAGAGAGAGAGAGAATCAATTTTATTTAGTTTTTCACGTGGCCTTCGTTGCTCCAACACTTCATTGTGTACATGGTGCTGGGATTCGTACCCGCGTCCTCACACATGCTAGGCAAGTGCTGACCCACCACTCTAGCCCCCAGAAAGTTTGATCTTTGACAAGAAGCAAATGTTACCTCATCAGGTTCCTTGCTACACACACAACCTAAGAAATGGTCTAGGTATAGGTCAAGCAAGGCCTTGCACTGTTGGCATACTCAGCAAGAACCTTCAGGATGTCCAACACCCTTGGAGAATTGCCCCTCCCTGTACCCAGAAAACACACTTCTTAGACTGTATCATCAATGTAATGTTAAAGCAAGGAAGGTTACTTCAAACTTCGAATAATCATAATAAAATGAATTCTTATACAAAAATAATTTGTAATCACCTCACTACATTCAGTATCCTACCTTTCAAACTTTGATCACAATATAGAAAAAAGTATCAGTGCAGAGTTTTGTTCAGATTACTCATTAGGCACCAATACAAAATTTACCTTATATGACCTGTCCAAAAGTTACATTAAGAACTGGATTTCCAGAACAAATTTTAGAACAATTCCTAAGTGTCTTGAAACTTTTACCAAAATCTCTGATCACACACATACACACACCACTCACAACTACACATATACACATGTCATTTACAACTTATTAAGGTTTTAAAAGTTATGTATTTAGAAAAGAAGATGAGGCTGAGTGGGGTGGTGCATACCTGCGATCCCAGCAGCTTGAGAAGCTGAGGCAGGAGGATTGCAAGTTCAAAGCCAGCCTCGGCAACTTAGGCCCTAACCAAATTAGCAAGACCCTGTCTCTAAGTGAAAATTTTTTAAAAAGGGTCAGGAATATGACTCAGTGGTAAGGCAGCCCTGAATTCAATCCCCAGCACCCCATCTCCAAATAAATAAATAAATAAAGATGAAATAGTTTTTTTGAATAGAATTGTGGAAATACAGTGTTTTGAAACAAAATAATATAGACATCTAGAAAGATATTTGGATATAAGAAACCAAGTATTTTAAAATATTAAAGTCTTAATCCTTAAAAACCACTTGTTATTAACTTGGTGATTCCTTGGGGAGGAGGGTACAAGTTTCAAAAACTAGTGCCCAGATATGAATTAACTCATTCTTTATAAACAAGGAGTTTTTCCAGGAAAGGCAGATGAGGAGCTAGTAACAAATTCCCTTCAAGCATCCTCCGCCCCAGCCGCTCCCAGCTTCCCTAAACAACGTTTATTTTGTGTATATAGATGATGTGGACTGAGAAGATTGATTAGCACTCCCATACAAATTTTCTCTAAATTGTCCTTGCTTGAACCTAAATATTTACATACATAGATTCCAGGCATTAAGAGTTGATTAATTTTAAGCATGTTACTAGTAAAGCACAGTTAAATGAGAGAGAGAACACAGATTTGGTAGACTCAACCACTAATAATACAAGTTTGCTAGAATCAAATTGTAGCTCCAAGAGGTTTTATTAGACTTCTAATGGCTGTGAAATGGGATTCTTTCACAGTTAAGTCACTGTCCTCTCATCCTGTCCCAAAGGACATGTCTGTGCATAATTAAATTACACTCTAGAACTCAATGTTGACACTTAAGATATTTCCCATATGAAGTTCAGCTTTTTCCTTTTGGCCACTTCTAAAATGAATCCAGTCTGGTCCTTCCTTTCTGGAAGCAACTGGTTTTAATTAGAAGAAAATTGTGAAGTTTTTTTTTTTCTCCAAAAGAAAAGAACCCAATATTGTTTTTCTATAGTAAGATTTTATCACCAGTCACAATCCAATAACAAACCATCAGAACTTGAAAGATTCACGCATCTATGAGTTTGCATCAATAAGACCAAACAACTGGCTTGATGGATTTTTGTCTTCATAGAACTCAACCTTTACACTTGAGGGATTTCTTTTTGTTTTTTTTTTCAATTTTTTAAAAATAAAAGATTTATTTTCAGAGCAGTTTAGGTTCACAACAAATAAGTGGAGGGTTTCTTTTTTGTTTATCCAAAACAAATGTGTAAAAGTGAGCAAGGGTTTTCTTTAAAATCAAGATGTTCATGTTTTACACTTATGGCATTCCTTAAAAGTAGAAATCCTTGGAAACACAGAGACACAAAAGAACAACCTGGACTCCTCCAATAATGAGCAGATCATTGGTGCATTTGATAGCCGTATCAGAGAGCTCTTCTTTATCCTCAAAGTCTACATTTTGTAACTTCTCCCCTCAAATCCTTATTCTGTCTACTGGAATTATTCATCCTATCAGCATCCTTTTTCATGACACTCCTTCCTTGAGTTATTCAAATTTCTATTTAAAATTAAATAAAAAATGGGGCTGGAGCAGTTACAGCACTTGCCTTGCATGTGCAAGTAGTCGAGTTCAAACCCCACCCCCACGTACATGACAAAGTGTCAGAGGAATGAAAGTCACATGAAAAACTAAATAAAAATTGCTTTTCTCTTCCTCGCTCTCTCACTGTCCCTCTCTCTCTCTTTAAAAAATAAATAAATCAATTAAAAAGGAGGCCTGGCGGTCTGTTGGTGTATGCTTGTATTCCCAGCAACTTGGGAGGCTAAAGCAGGAGGATTGCAAATTTCAGTCCACCTCTGCAACTTAGCAAGACCCTGTCTCAAAAAAATTATTTTAAATGTTATTTATGTTGCTCATTTGTCATAGGTGTCTGTTACCCCATTTTCAAGAATCTCCTCATCCAAGCCTTGGCTTCACCAACAGATTTCCAAAATGAAAGGATACGACTACAGCTTACTGTTCCTTCCCTTTCTTCCTTGTAGGTATTTCAAGAAAAAATAAAAAAGAAAGACATCACTTTCCTTGCAACATATTTTTTCTATGATGAAGAACCAACTGCACTTTGAACCATATTTCAGAGATTTAGCAGACAATGTGATTTTCTCTTTTTTTCTCATGTCCCTTGCAATGACATATAAAAAGCACAACACCCCACATTAAACTTGTCTCTTGGTCTTAGTTCCATTTTTAGAGTCTTCTTTTCAACCTGTTGTTTGTACTGAGTCGAAATTCACATAGTATAAACAATCATTTTAAAATGAAAAATTCACCGGCAGAGTGTTGTGCAACCACCACATCTACCTGGTTCCAAAACATTTTCATCACCCCGAGAATAATTGCTCCACTCTTAACACCCAGTTTTCAAAATAGCAGTCATCTTCTGGTTCTCTGAGTTTAAAATCATTTAAAATATTTTCAATATACATGTATGGAATTACCTGATAGGTTCCATGAACAAAAATCTGGGAGCTATTTCTGAACAGCCCTTGCCCATTAGTTTAATGTGGTAAACATACTTATTCTAACAAAGTGAAATAGTTCTGGCATGGGTAAAATGCTGTGCTTGTACTTCAGGTTTCCCACAATTTGCAATTAACTAAGACAATGGATTTCTATGTCCCCAGCTTGTGAATGTGACCCTGATGGAACTGTATCTGGAGGCATTTGTGTGAGCCATTCTGATCCTGCCATGGGGTCTGTGGCCGGCCAGTGCCTGTGTAAGGACAACGTAGAAGGAGTCAACTGTGACCGGTGTAAACCCAACCACTATGGACTAAGCGCCTCTGACCCCCTGGGCTGTCAGCGTAAGTCCCCCCCGCCAGCTGGGCTGCCAGTCTGGGTGCATTTTAAATCTTGGTGCTCTGTCAGCCTAAAAATCATTAACTGGAATGTATGTAAGAGTCCTGCTGGCCTCTGAGACTTTAAATGATGCAGTACCTTCCACAAATGCTGTTAGTGGACAAGGTTTCTTGATGGTTTACTAAGTTCATAATTGAGTACCAGCAGGGGGCGCTCATATTTTCCCCACTGAAACAAACTTGGAAATGCCAAGAAATTTAATGCCAACTTGGGAAACCCTTAGAAAAATGGCCTCCCCAGGACTGTATATACAAATTTATTAATGGCTTCTTAGGCAATGTGCAGCAGTGGTTTCTTTATATTTTTTAAATTACTTATCCCTTTTCTTCTCATACCCCTCCCAATATTGATTCATTAATTCTCTGACAAAGGGGGAAGGGGTGTTAAAAAAGGTAGGAGTTGAGGAGAAATGGAAAGAACCTCAGCAGTTTTTCTGGAGTCAATTGCACAGGCTCTTGGCTATAGGATCACAAAAGTCTACAGTTCCTTAAGGTTTCATGGAGCTGCTGATTGCTCTAGGTAATCTGGGTAAATAATTTCCATTTGGTCATGGCATCATGCTCCATATTTTGCCCTGGTAAAGAGCTGTGAATTATTTGCATGTTTAGAGAACAGCAGGCTGAATCTTTCTGTCATAAAATGCCCTTCTCAGGTTTTATCGCAAAATTAAATGTCATGATAATGAATTATATAGTCAACTTCCCACCACAGCTTTCAGCACGCCAGGCAACTCATTAACAAGATGTCCTCTGAGAACCTGCTGTACGTTGGTATTGTGTGTATGTGTGTGTGTAAAATAGGTTTATGAAGGTATAATTCACATACCATAAAATTTATCCTTTAAAGAATACAATTTATGGATTTTTAGTACATTCAATGCACACTGATTTTAGGACATTTTTAACACCACAAGAAGAAAGCCCATTTCTAGGTAGGTACCCAAAAGAGTTGAAAGCAGATATTTGAAAGGGATACCTGTTCACCCATGTCCTTAGCAGCACCATTCACAAGAGCCAGAAGATAAAAGCAACCCAAGTGTTCATTGATGGCTGAGTGGGTACGGAAAATGTGGTATGTACACACAAGGGAGTATTGGTCAGCCTTGAAGGAAGGAAACTCTGGCACATGCTGCATCGTCAAGAACCTTAAGGATACTATGAGAAGTGAAATACACTGGTTGCAAAAAAGACAAAAATGGTATAATTCCACTATATGAGGTTGCTTGGAGTATTCAAATTCATAGAGAGAAAGTAGAATGGTGGTTGCCAGCAGCTTGAAGGAAGAAGAATGAGAGGTTATTGTTTAATGGGTACAGAATTCCAGTTTGCAAGATCAAAAGAGTTCTGGAGATTGGTTGCACAACAATATAAATGTACGTAACAAAACTGAAAAATGTTAAGAAGGTAAATTTTGTTAAATGGATTTTTTTTAAAAAGCCCTTAAATTTCTACCTCCCTATCCTCCCCTTACCTAAGCTCCAGGCAAGCACTAGTCTATATTCTCTCACTATAGGTTTCCCCATTGTGGATATTTCATACAAATGGAATCATATGAGGTCTTTTGTGACTTATTGCTTTCACTTAGCATAATGTTTTCAAGGCTCATCCTGCTTGTAATATATATCAGTACTTCTTTTTTGTTGCTGACCAATATCCCATTGTATGGATATGGATAGACCACATTTGATTTAGCCATTCATCAGTTGATGAACTTCTGAATTGCTTGCTTGAGCTTTGGTTTTTTCCTGCAAGGAAAGAGCATACCTTGCTTTGGTAGCCTAACTTCTTAGCTTTTACAACATAGGCATGAAGCTCCAGTAACTCAGGAGGCTGAAGCAAAAGGATTGCAAGTTTTAGGCCAGCCTCAACAATTTAGTGAGGCCCTCAGTAACTTAAAGAGACTCTGTTTCCAAATTAAAAACAAACAAACAAAAAAGACTGAGGATGTAGGCAGTGAGAGAGTGCCCCTGGGTTCAATCCTTAGTACCAAAAAACAACATAAGCATGACTCAGAAATTTCTGTGGATGAAAGAAACAGAGAAGGGGGAGTATAACACAGTAAAAAAGAGAGATAGGAATGATAGATGTATCTGACAGAGAGGGAGCTGTCAATGGTAACCATGACACTTGAAAACTCCTGCCCCTGAGTCACCAGCCTGGCCAGCATCACTCAGGATATCTGTGCCAGCACTCCAGCTTACACCTCCTCCTCCATTGGCTTGTCTCCTTCTGATTTCCATCCAGGAAAACTGCTTAAGAACTCTGGAAATGTCTAGAACAGGATTTCCCGTGTGGGGTTGTATGTAGTACAATAACCAACGCAGCCAGGCAGACAATGAACCTGGCAGGGCAGGCTGCTCTGTGCTCTTGTGACCGTGCAGCTTACTTTTCGTAACTATTAAGATCATTAAGAATGAGAATAAGGGGCTGGAGTGGTTGCTCAGTGGTTGGAGCACTTGCCTGGCATGTGCAAGGACCTGGGTTCAAACCCCAGCACCACATACACAACTGTCGGACAAGCAAGGACCAGATGAAAAAAATAAATAAAATTGATTCTTTCTCTCTCTCTTTCTCTCTTAAAAGTGAAATAAAAAGAGAGGGAGAGACAGAGGATCAATTTTATATATATTTTCATCTGGCCTTTGCTTCTCCAATACTTAGCTGTGCGCGTGGTGCTTGGGTTTGAACCTGGGTCCTTACGCATGCCAAGCAAGTGCATGAACCACTGAGCCACTGCTCCAGCCCCCTTCTCTCTCTTAAAAAAAAAAAAAGAGAGAGAGAGAGAATGATTATATATGCTGTGCTTTCAGCCTGCAACTGCAACCCTCTTGGGAGTCTGCCGCTCAAGACCTGTGATATGGATACAGGCCAATGCTCGTGCCAGGCCTATGTCACCGGACCACACTGCGAAGAGTGCACTGTATGTGTTTACCTGCAATTACCCGTTTACATAGTGATGCAGATTTCTACTCCCATTGCCTAGAAGAAATTTGGTCTTGTTAACTGCTTTCCTTGTTCTGCTCTAATATTACACTACAGAAATTGGTAAACACCATACATTAGCCTTCTCCACCTCCAACTCTTGCAGAAAGCTTTTAAACATTTACCAGCACATCCCTGGATTGAATTGAACCAACCCATGCAAAGATATCGGTAGTATATCCATTGTTTTCCTGAGACTGCCCAGCAGTAGAATAGAAGACCACATGCCTACCCTTTTGTTTGGACCACCAGACCATGTGGCCTTTCCTTTATCTTACATGCATAATCCCCTTTCCACCCCTACCACTGTCTGACTAAAAATATTAGATGAACTCTTTTAAAAAAAAAAATCTTGGGTTTAAATATATTCTAGATTCCTATGGGAAATAAACTCTTGGACTTTTCACAGACATCACTAAACATAAATATTCTAAAGTTAGTAAAATAAAACATTTTTGCTACATAAGAAATATGTCATGCAATTGCAGAGTTCCGATCCAGTTCTTTTCTTTGTTCTCCAGTTTTGGCAGTCCACCATGACATTTTAGAAAGAGGAAAACGAAAACTTAACCCAAAAAAAGAACATGACCTTGATGTGTCTGAAGAAATGCAGCTGATAAATAGGATACATATGCCCATGAGGAAATGGTTTTGTGTTAAGATTTTAAGTCATCATACTAAAAACATAGTACGTTTGGGTCTAGAGGAGGTGGGAAAAGAAACAAGGAAAAAAACATGAAGAAGAAACCAAATGTAAGTCAGGTCAGGTAATCTAGAAGTTTTATACAAAAAGAGAAAGGTTCGCCTCGCTGATCTCTATTGTGTGTTCAACGCTAAGAAAGGGGCACAGGCGTGCACTGAGGACACTAAATCAGGTTGTGCAAGCAAACTTAGGCTCAGGCTGATGTCATGATAATGCATTATGTATGCTCAGGCTCATGCTGGACCGCCCAGAGTGACCCACATGACAGCACACCTCAGGACAAGGTTTTTCCTACAGCATCCTGAACAGAGCAGCTCATTTCACTTTTTTTTTTCTTTTTGGTACCAAGGCCAATATGAAATATTAAATGTCCTTTGCTATATTTTATATACACTGTGTCAATGTTTAGTGTTTTAAGTAAAAATTTTAAGTAAAACTGGGCATGCAATATTTACTGAGACAACAAAAAAATGCAGGATACTTAAGACCATGCCCAAATAGTTTCATATCTATAAAAATCTAAATTTTATTTGAGCATGTTAAATTGAGATTTGAGGGAGAAGAATTTTTCTGAACATTTTATACTAAATGTTATCAGACTTTAAAAGTAGCTGTTTGTGTCTCACCAGCTGTTTATATTGCATAAAGGTCAAGATGTTGCAATGTGGAGAAAGCCTTGCACCACAGAGTTGACCCTCACACGGGTTCACGTCGTGCTAAGACCGCTGATTTATAAGTGGTTGTCTCTACTGAACTGTGATTTTCATAGACTATCTTAAAATCTGCTTAATAGATTTTTCTTCCCCCAAATATTTCAGTGTGGTATAAGTAAAACCCCAGGGATTGTCGTGGTAAGGCAATCTACTGGTTTTAGTTAAACAGTTGCAAATAAGACGGCAGAAGACCATCTCAGAGAGACCTTTAAATGACCCTGCTTGAGCAAAAATCGGTGCTGTTAGAGGAATTGTTGGCTCCGTTGCATTTCCAATTGAAGCAATACACAGACAACCCTCTGTCCCCATTAGTCAAGGGTGGGAGATGGGACAGATGTGTCCATGGAGACCATTGCCCAGGCATGTAAGGCTGCTGTATGGTGATCAGGCTGTTGGGCTATTTGACATGTGACTGTTGCACTGTGGTGATTTCAGTGCTGTACTTCAGAGCAGCCAGTATCTTCACAGCTGGAATCAACTGAGCCTTTTCTCTTTGTAGGTTGGATACTGGGGACTGGGGGATCAAAGTCCTGGATGTTCTCCCTGTGACTGTGATATTGGAGGTGCTTATTCCAACAAGTAAGTCAATAACGTGAATAATGACATTTTGCAGCAACATACCTTACTTCCGTATGGAAGCACATTCTGTTCTGATAGGCTCATGGTCATAGGTGAAGGCTTTTATTCCATGACAAGCAAAGGTATTGAAAAGCAAGGAACTGAAAACATTCCCTAAGCCCAGGTACAGTGATATTGCCCAGGGTGAAATAAACAGTCCTTTTGCCTGGCTGCCAGATGGTGGGATGGATGGTGGGAAATGTGTGCCTCAGTTTCCTGAAATACCACCTCCGTGCCAGCCTGTAATGAGGGGGTCCTTACACTCTCCTTTTTCTAGTTCTTGGAGCAGATCCAGAGCCACTGAGAAAAGAAGTGGCTGCATGGGTTCCCTTGATCTGAATTCGCTTTTCCAGACCAGTCAGATGGAGTCCATAGCCTCTCAACAGGCTCCCTCAGGACTATGCAAAATGGATCCTCAAACTCAGGGGCCCTTAACCCAGCACCCCACACCTGCATTTCACACTCAGCCCCTCCGTGATGCTGCACATGTGCTTTCCTTCTCAGGTGCTCACCCAAGGATGGCCAGTGTCAATGCCGCCCACACGTCACTGGCCGTAGCTGCAACCAACCTGCCCCCGGTTACTTCTTCGCTCCTTTGAATTTCTATCTCTACGAGGCAGAGGAAGCCATGCCACTCCAAGGACTGGCGCCTTTGGTGGGTATCTCATTTACTCTGCCCTCAGCCTTCTCTTGATGGCACGTCAGCGAATACACACAACACACTCTTGAGATCATGGTTATGGGACCTAGGAGAGAATGCTTTAGCCCACGGATGTAGATTGGAGTAACGTTTGATACATCTTGCGGCTGCAGGTTATATAAATTTCAAGGGCAGAATCTATGTTTTGTTTACCTTTGTTACCCCAGTTTTTGCAGAACCTGATGCATAAAGGTGAATTGGGTCACATTGTGATTAAACAGACCACACTTTTGCTCTTCCAGAGCACTCCTCAAATAAAGTGCTTATTGAGCACCGACTTTGTCTTCCCCATGGTACATAAACAGTGAGAGTGTAGGGTGTGTGTGTGTTACATTCACCTTTGCTGAACTAGTGCCTGAAACAGAGTAGGGACTTTATGAATACCTGATAATAAATAAATAAAGAACATAAGATTCTCAGAGAACAGCTTCAGCCATAGATAGGAATATGGGGAAGGAAAAGGTGATTCAAGGTGAAAGTCTCTAAGCATGTGAAAGTCAATTCTGGAGACAGGATTTGGATAAAGAAAGCATAGGAACTCATTCCAGCTTCCAGGGTCCGAGTCATTTCCTGGGATCTTTTCCTTAACTAGACTCTGTTGGAGGAGAGAGAGGACAGTGCCCTTAGGGGCCTTGGGATTTGCTCTTTCAATTACTAGAATTGAGTGAAGAGCAAAGACTCACTGTCCCTACTTAGATATCAAGCTTTTGATGGGTGGAATCAAAAGGAAACAATCCTATCCATATTCTTCATGGACTTCAGTATTGCATCTAGGGCTGAGGTGTAACTCAGTGGGAGAGTACTTGCCTAGTACGCATGAGGTCCTGGGTTTGACCTCCAGAATCTCTCCCTCTTTCGCTCTCTCCCTCTCTCTCTCTCATACACACACACACACACACACACACTTACATACACGCGCTCACACACATTGCATCTGCATAATGGTGACTAAAACAAGCAAAACATTTTTGTAAAGGAATATTGATATTTATATTTAGGTCATAAATGCAATAGTCACCATGTTTTAGATTTTAAAAATACTAAATATTGTCTAAAACAAATGGACTGTTACTTAACAGTCCATTTAATTAATTATGTGCTGTGTGGTAAGTTCTGATAAACAAATAAATAGGATAAAATCAAGTATGCTAACACAGCTTTGGACCAGGAGTTGGGAGTAGAGTGTTGGGAAGAATCCTTGTTTCATTCATTAGGGGCCCTGGCACTCAGTGTCGCTCAGGACACAAATCCTTATTACTACCTTCATCGCTTTAAAAAAAAAAAAAAAACCCTGAGTATATATAGAATAAGTAATTTTTTCTTAAAAGATTGTAAATGATACCGATGGCGAAAGAAAGAAAATTCAATGTGGGATTGATATTAACGTGTTAAAAGACAACAATATGAATAATTTTCCTCCTCTGCTGAACACCTGACCTTTACTTGTAGTAGAAAAGATGTAAATTGGGCACCTTTTAATTATTTGCACAATCATTTAACACATTTTTATGGTGTGCTTTTCCACTGCTTATTGTTAGTTATAAGTTAATACAACTTCCATTTATTTCATTTTATTTAATATTTAATGTTTCATACTTTATATGCATTATTTCATTAAACTCTCTGAACAACCAAAGTATCATCATCCCTAATTTCAGGAGGAGGGAAAACATCCTTAGAGGTTAAATGCTGTGCTCAATGTCACACAAGTGGTGGGCAGCAGTACCTGGATTGATACACAGGTACATGTGGTTCAAAACCTTCGCCTTTACTAAGCTGTTGCCAAGCCACATGCAGTACTGCTGAGCAGGCTGACAGCAGTATAGAAGGGATTAGTTGGGGTCCCTGGCCTCAGAGTTCTGAATCTAACCAATACAGAGAGCTGACGATGGGGCAGAACGAGGGCAGAGCCCTATCACAGGAGAGTGTGCTAGGACTTCTGAGCCATGAGGGACCCGTAGGAATGGGCTTCACACATACGTACAATGATTTTACCTGAGATTCAAAAACTAACGGAATTTGATTGTGGAATAGATGAGAAGACAGCCAGGCCAGGAAAAGTTACAAATAGCACTGCAGAGGAGAAATAATGTGGGTGTTTTCACAAACAGAACAGGGAGTTAAAACAGGGGAAAAGGCCAGATGCAGTGCCATGCACCTGCGGTCACAGGCGCTCCGGGGGCCGAGGTGGAAGAATGAGCCCAGGAGTTAGAGGCCAGCCTGCACAACATAGCAAGACTCTGTCTCGTAAAATAAATAAATAGATTAAAAACAGTACAAAAAAAAATACAACATATAACATAGGGAGGAAGTACCATCTCCTACCCAGGGAGATAAATTTTATTCTTTGGGCAGTGAGAACTCATTGAAGCTTTCTGAACAAGGAAATACTGTGGTGAAGATCATCTTGGTGTTCTTGCCAACTTAATCTAGCAGAAGAGAAGCCTGGGCTGGAAAGAAGTCTCTAATAACGGAGACAGAATTACCTAAGGGTCTAGAGGGATGAGAGAGAAGGGAAAGGTAGAGATGGAAATATAAATGGACATAATTCAAAGACAGCACCTTAAGATAACTGCATTTTACAGATAAATGCTTTAATACTGTAACTGGATAATTGAAAAGAACTACAGTTAGCTTTCTTGGTGACTTTTGAAGGTTATATGTATCCTTGTGACTCAAAATGTAATCTGTGGACCATCCCTTTTGGCATCACCTAGGAGATCATTAGAAGTTCAGCTCATCCCTGCAACTGAGTCAGATCTGCATTTTAACAAGATCCCCAGGTGATTCCTCTGCAGTTTGCAAAGCACTGTGTTAAATTTTCTTTCAGAAACAGCATAAAAGGGAAGGGTATGGAGTAAGTCACTACTCTCCATGTAGAGAAAACATGGTTTAAAGTCATGGCCAGCTAATATTGGTTCAATTTAATTCAGTATAGTATAGAGTTAATGTTAATTCCATAATATATGTTTTTGTGTGATATTATTAAAGTAGTTTATTATCTTGTGTTACAAGGTGAACACAGTTGGTTAAGAAGGAACAAAAGAGTAAGTAGATATGATGCCAGGGTGGCCCAGGCAAAGGGTCACCATCAAGGAGTGGTGCAGGAGAAGCAGCCCACACTGACCTCAGAGCTGCAAGTTCATGATAAACTACCAGGTCACCTGTGAAACTAAAAATCTTGCTTGTAAAACCAACAGTGAAGCATTAAGCAAGCGAACACCAGTATCCAGGGTGCAGTGAAAACTGAGAAACACAGGACAATGGGAGATTTGAACGGGGTCAGTAGCTGGACAACCAAGGAGATAATATAAAACAGACGCCATTAAATCCAAGATTTAAGGAAACTGAAGCTGCATGAACATATCTCTCTCCTTTGATTTGGCCAGTAGAATTTGGCTATCCTCGTATAACCGCTCACAGGAGCTTAGAGGACCAAAGTGTAAAAACTAAGAGCACTTGGTCTGGAGAGTGTCAAAGGTTATAATACCTAATAATTCTGTGAATCTCTACACCTTTTCTATTATTTTTTTAAAGAGAGAAGGACATACACAGAGACAGAGAGAATCAAGTTTTTTTAAAGAAAGAGGGATAGTGAGAGAAAGAGAAAGAGAGAATGAATTTTTTTTTTCCAGGGCTGAGGACCAAACTCCAGGCCTTGCACATGCTAGGCAAGCACTCTGCCACTGAGATAAATCCCCAACCCCAGAGAGAATGAATTTTATTTAGTTTCTCATGTGACTTTTATTGCTCTAACACTTCACTGTGTACGTGGTGCTAGGGTTCGAACTCGCATACTCACGCATGCCAGGCAAGTGCCATAACCACTGAGCCACCGCTCCAGCCCCCGAGAATCAATTTGTATTGAGTTTTTCACATGACTTTCATTGCTCTGACACTTAGTTGTGAATGTGGGTTCTGGGGTTTGAACTCCTGTACTTGTGCATGCCAGGCAAGTATCATAACCTCCAAGCCATTGCTCCAGCCCCACCTTTTCTATTGTTGATTTACTCCAACTTTCTCTTTGAGATTTTGCTTTAAAACATAGCATTGGTATTCTTTCTAAATGCCACAAAACCGATAGATCAGAATGGAATATTTTCTCAGTGTAGGCTTTTACTAGTATAGTGTCTTTTAAAAGAAAACCCAACACATGGCTAGGACCACCAAAAATTCACTGTTTTCGCAGAGAAACAACAACAAATTATAATCTGCCTGCATCACTTCTTCATTGGGCTATTAAATGAAGATCATGATAACTTTTTAAATTATGGCATAATCTGAAACTCTTGTAGGATTGATGCCATTGATGATTCCCTCAACTGTCATCTCTTTTCTTTTTAAGATATTAGCAACAGCTTTGCCAGAATGCGATGTGTATTTCCAGCAACAAGGAAATGATTTCAGAATTGACAAAGGAAATATAATACTGAAGGAAAATCGGAAGCAAACCACACATCCCGGTGAACAGAATGAGGTGAGCCATTTCTCAAGGGCCATTGTTGCATGTCACAAATGAAAGTACAGTGGTGCCCTTAGAGCCACACCTGGCCCAGGCAAGTGCTCAGCATAAACTCGTATTTTTCTTATGAATAGAAATGGAGGGATGGAAGAACCAAGCTCCAAGTAGTTAGAACCATTGGTAGAAACTTCAATAGCTTCATTTATCTTCAAAACAAAAAGTTCTAGAACACTGAGTTCTGGAGAGTTGGAGACTTTAGGCACTGCTAACTCACAGTTTCTTGTTGTATTAGTAAGGAGAGGTGAAGTGCTCAGGAATGGCTGCCCTCCTAAGTGAAGGAAAAAGACAGACTGGTGTGCCCTGGGATGGTGCCATGGCCATGCTATAGCCTTGAGGTGGCTATAAATGGTCAGTGCTGGTCTAAGAGCCAGAATGATGTCACCTCCTCAGGGTCCTGCTCCCAAAGGCTTCAAAAAACCTAAACACCTTGTAGCCCTCCAACCACCGTTCACTCAGACTTGGGGCTACTGTTGGCCAATTTTGTCCATTAACCTATAAATTCATTCCATGGAGATGTTTATTGAACATTCCTATATGCATATGCATAATAGGTATGTTAGAGAAGCAAATGGAAACAGATGTTGGCTGTTTTATTCACAAACCCAGCGCCCAAAATGGTTCCTTACATGTAAAAGACCTTCTTGAGCGAATGAAGTGGTTGAACAAATGGAACAGAAATACTTGGATGTGGTGCCTGCCCTTAATTTTATTGTGGGGAAAATGAACCATAACTTGCCCTGATGTGTGGCAAGTACCCTCCGGGAACTGCATGTAGCGTGACTTGGGCTCCAGATTAAGGACAGATCCTCCCACCTGAGAGGGTCAGAGACGGCTTCAGGGAGGTTGTTCCTTCTACCAGGTTCAAGTGCACCAATTAATATGAGTTTTCTTCTTTCTACTTATTTCTGTTCCCATCATATGTCCTCATTAAGCCTTCTAATTCTAGACTGGAAGTAGTTCTCCTCAAACAAAAATCCACTTGAAAGGGAAGAGTGGGAAATGCATCTCTACTGAGCCCCCCACCCTTCCTTACCTGGCGGTGCAGATCACTGATCCTTAAGTTTTACTTCCTGGATAGTTTGTTTTTAATGGCCCCAGAAGTGCTACCTCAGGGAATCTGAGGCTGGCCAAACATCTGCATGTTTGTCAGGCACCCCACAGTGATTCTGATAAAAGTGTTCATGATAGCACATTGAGAAACCCTGCTCTAAGCATCCAGGGCAAACTCTCCCACTTGTTGCCTGAAATGGCCACCTCTGTGCTATTGATTTGGAAAACTTCCCCTCATTTCTTAAGACCCAGTTCAGATTAATCTTTCTCTAACAAGCCCCTGACATCTGGACATAGTTGGTTGTTTCCTTCTCTGAGGTCCCACAGATCAGTCATTTCAAACTGCAGATCATGCCTACTAGTAAGTAGGTCAAGGAGTCAACTTTATTAGTTTAGTGCAACTGAAGAATGCATAACAACGTCATATTTTTTGTGAAAGTTTTGTTCCAGTTTTGCATAAGTGTGTGGGTGTGTGTGCATGCACATGCATGCAGGTGTGTTTATAGGCTGAATTTTCCTGAAAGTGAAGATTACAGCATAGATTTAGGTGCATGCTTAATAAGCCCCTTAATTTTTTTGTTTTGCTGTTTGTTTTATGAACACTCAATAAAACAAACTTAAGGGTATTAGGGAAGAAGGCTAGAAAAGGGGCCAAAGTGAGCCAGGGAAGGGCCCGGAGTAAAGTCTGGCTTTGGCCTGATCCCCCAGGGAAGAAGCGAAAAGTAAATACATGGCAGAGCTGTCCCCCACTGAGGCACAAGGGATCCATCGTATACCCCTACCATAGGCACTGGTTGTAGGTGGAAACCTCCCCACTGAGGTGCTGTTCACCAGCCAACAGCAGTTCTCAAGAGAAGGCAGAGATTGTGAGCCACAGTGGCCATCAACCAAGAGTTGGCAGACAGCTGCACTGGCCTAGTAAAGGGGACCCAGCAGCACACACAGCATCTGCTAAAGCCCGCTCCTTACACATGCAGACCGGGTGTAAGGCCCCTTGCTCAAAAATCAGAGAGAGCTATCAAAAGTACTGAATTATAAGATTTTTACTTTCACAGTTTTTCTCTCAACTTGTCAGTGTTTTTTATTTGCTACTCAATGTCATTCTAAGTAAAGGTATACTAAACTTTTAAATTATTAGCATACAATTTACCATTTATCTTTGTAGCATGCAATGGCATTTTTTCCATATTTTTAACGGTGCATTATAATCAAGCATAATAGTGGAATTCATTATTACATATTCATACATGATGCAATGGCAATTTTAACTGCAGACAGAGCATTCCAGTCATGTGAAGTCATTGGAATTAAAAATGTGTACTCATATGTACACTGTCAATTTGCAGTCATAAAACATACGTATTTCATTCTGACCTGTGGAAATGCTGCACAAAATAACCTCAACTCACTTTATTTCACTTCTTTGGGTAGGTCCTGGTGGTGCCTTTCCATACTGGTAAGTAGGGAAAGGCTGGAAGGAAAAGAAACTAAGGGTTGCCCAACTTCTCTTTCCCTCTGGTCATCATTTCCAGCAGGAGTATTTGGTTAGTAGAGGGAAACAGCACAAATAGGAAAGGATATGCTGGGCTTGCTTGGTTGTCATGTTCCTCGGGATGCCTTGCCTTCTGTCTGCATCCAATCAAATTCTGGTTCAGACAGGAAGTGTGACTTCTTAGAGCTGACACAGCACACTTACCTTGTACTAAATTTGCATCTTGTTGAACTCCCACGCTTAGTAGGTACACCCAAATTCTGTGCCCAAGGGACACCACATGCACCATATGGAATGGGCAAAAAAGGAAGAAGACACACATCTCATGCGAACCTCCCCAAGAATGTGCATGCCCCATTGTTCCAAGAGACTTTACTACAAAATAAAGTCAAAGATAAGATAAGATCATTGTTTCAAAATGGTGCCAGCAAAGCACTGACCCAAGCCCAGGGGCTGTTCTTGGTATGGGACTGTGTGCACCTAACTAGCTGCATGCTTATGGAGCTGGCCCTTCTCGTTTGCTTCTTACATTAAATTCATTCCACAAAAGCACCGCTTCTTCAGAACTCTGGTGAGAATTCCTGGGAAAATTTACAAAGGGGATTAGTGGGAAAACTACAGCCTCCAGCTGCTGCAGTTGGTTACCAGGCTTTCACTGATATGCACTATCTCCCATCCTTTTCCTCCACCCTTTCTAGATTCCCTTCACCCTCCCTTTTGGGGGAGATGACTCATACCCTGGTCCCTCAGGGGTCTGAGCCCCTGGTTTCCGTGAACTTACCAGGCCACATGTACAGGAACACCGAAGATTCCCCACCGGTCCTCAGTGCCATACATATTCCCCATGTCCCCCCATATATAGCAACAGCCCTACAACAGCTGGTAACTCTTTCTGGTGACTACTGGTCTATTGACATAGGAAGCCCAAGTGACCACGCAACAGAGCTTTAGGGTTAGTGGAGCTCTTTGTCCTCGCCCAAGAATCACGACCTCTAGAACTCCAGAGCCTAAACAGTTGCAGGGACAAGAATTCTAAATTCCTATGGTCCCTGGGAATGGTGCTAGTAAACATGGCTACTAGTAATTGGTTCCTAACCCATGTACTCTACCACTGGGGACACAGCATCACATAAAGGTCATAGGCTTAAGGAGTCTTTAACATCTGGAAGAGCACTACCCCATCTCACCGAGTGTCCTGTCCAGGCTGGTGAAGCTGTTGCTCAGGTGAGCAGCTTCTGGGCAGTAGGGTTTGTGTAGGAGCAGAGGATCCAAATCTTTTTCTGGGAAGTGAGTCTCTTGGGCTGAGGAGATGTTATTCCCGTGTTGGTGAATCACACACTGAATCCTCAGAGAGTGCTGCTGGTCCAGTTCTGAGTGGCTGATTCTTACTGTGGGAGGCCATGAAACATCACCTCCCTTAGGCCAAGGGACTCACCTCACTATCCCCCAGTAGAGGGGATAACTGTGATATTGTATGGAATATCTGGATGGTCCAGACCTGTTTGGAATATTTTGAAACAGGAAGCAGGAGAATTACCATAGCCCTGGAAGAAAACTGAACTCACACTAATGCCCATCCTAAGTGAATATAAACCACTGCCGTGCCTTGTCCTTATGGGTATGGAGAAGAACACATTTTGCCTATCACTGACTGCACAGCATGTACAGTGTTTTAAAAAACACTCCATCCAACGTAACCGCTGTAGGTGGAGCTACAACTTTATTAAACTTGTAGTCACTTACTACCATTTGCCAGTGATCCATCCAATTTTTGCATGGACGAGTTAATGAATTAAAGGAGGATGTGGTGGGAACCACCACTCCTTCATCCTTATGTCTTCAAAAGTGGCACTTTGAAAGATAGCCCTCATTTGCAACATTATTTTTTATTTACAGTCTTGTCCTAAGGGTCATTTCACAAGCTTTTACTTAGCTTTTCCTACCACAAGAGCTCTTACTCTACAGGGCAAAGAACCAAGGCCCACTGTAAAGCCTACAATTCCCAATTATATATAGGAATTGGAGAAAATGATCAATGGATGGTTCTGTAAGCCCAGTGAGCACACTATGCAAGGGACCTGGCCAGCACTTATTACATGACCCACTTCTCCCCCTATTCTAACCAGGGGAACATGATGGCACTTTGATGATCAGCATCAACTGAGATTCTGTATCCACTGACATCAAAAGATGGGGTTATATCCCCATACTCAGGAGACAGTTACTCAGTAAATAACCACAGTTTTCTTTGAGGAATAAGTAAGTGAATCACACTTGCCATGACACTAAAGACTCTTTCCTCATTGGGACCTGGCCTCCCAGTCACTGGGTTCTGGGACTGAGGAGTGGGTCAGATCTAGAAACTCAGGAAAAAAAAGAAAAGAAAAGAAAAATCATGCCTTTCACTGGAGTAACTGACCTCAGCCTTCAGCTAATGCATACTTGCTTATTTTGGGTTATACATATTAAATAATGTTCATCTGTTTCGTTGACTGCTCATCTATCTTGCTCCTAGGAACACAGTGTTCTATTAATCATCTCCATGGAATTTTCCTGTGGGTCAGGCCCCCTCATCTTCCATTCCAACCGTGATGCCCATTGTAGCAATGGTACCCATCTTGTTTCCGAGAGTAGTGCTGCTTTCCAGCCTTTGCTAGTCTGGCATCCTGCCGACTACACTGCTAACAAGGAACCTCATTTTCTAATCATGTTTCTCACCAGTTGACAGGAGTCAGTGCTAGCTTCTTAGTGATGCTGGCCATCCTCTCACCATCTCCATCCTCACTGTTTGGTAAAACAGTTTTTCCACCACAAATAGTTAGTTGGTGGGTTTTCCAGTCTTGTATGTTAAATCCATCCTAACATGCGAATTCTTTCCATTCTGTCTTTCTCCCTCCATATCCTGTTGCAGTCATTCTAGCCTCTCGTTTTCATTTATTCTGGGGGCTATAGTGGTGGCTTGGCGGTTAAGGCGCTTGCCTAGCATGCACAAGTACACAGGTTCAAACCCCAGCACCCATATACACAAGTATGTGTCAGAGGAACGAAAGTCATGTGAAAAACCCAATAAAAATTGATTCTCTCTCTCTCTCTCTCTCTCTCTCTCTCTCTCTCACTGTCCTCTCTTAAATTTTTTTTTTCATTTATTCTGGGCCATGACCTTTGCTAAGTTTCCAGTAGCTACTCAAGTAACCTATCTTATCTCCCAGGACCCTTGCCAGGCTGTTAAATCCCAGATTCCATATGGATTCAAATCAACAAACTCTCCCTTATCCCTTATCTACTTCTCAGGATCTACACTCAGCCATTCTCCCTGAGTTGTTTATGGTATATATCAGCCAGGTCCTCCAACTTCTTTGATTATAATCTCTCTCAAAGATCCAGCACTTTCCCTCTCCAGTCATGCTGGGACTTGACCTAATTGTTGGGAATATGGCCAGGAGAGGCAGCACAGGCAGATCCTGAGGAAAGCATGTGTTTCCTTGTAAGGCACATGTGTTTCAGGATTCTGCACTGTTGACATGTGTGGTGGGGTACAGGAGTAGGGCTGAGGAGAGCTGAGGGTTCAGGGTTCTTATGTGCACCATACCATGTCTCAGGATCCCACTCCTTCCCTGCGAGGGCCTGCCATTGGCATAGGCAGCTTACCGTAAGTTCAATGATTATGTCTTGTGACCAGTCTTCAGCTCTTGTCCTCTAGCTAGAGAAGATTAGAGTATCTTTAAACATGTCCCAAAGAAGACCCTCTGATTCTCATACTCAGCTTTAAATTGGTGATTGATTACCCTAGACCTCATCAAAGCTGTGCGACAACATCCACACTTTCTGCGGTCCTTATATTACTGTGTCTCTCATATCTTTTTTTAATGTGCTGGGTGGGGCATGGAGTCTCTAGTTAGCCCCACTCCCAGTTGTCTTGTATTCCCTGTCCCCCAAAAACCATGATGGTCAATTTTATGCTCCAACTTGGACGTGCCACAGTGCCCAAATATTTTTTTTTTTTGTTCAACATAGTCTTACGTATTGGAGGGAATCACTGTTACATATTCATGTACACATGGATGTTGATGTAGTAAGTTAAGGCTGATTCCATTTCCCAATCTCATGTCTCCTCTGTAATACCCCCATGCTATAACTGGAGAAGAGCATATACAAGTATATTAATTTTTGAAATTTCTGAATTTCTCTGCCTGCCATGTATTGTTAGGCTTCTCATGGGAGTAGAGTGTTCCCAGTTATATTGATAACCACCCCCCTCCCTGCCTCCCTCCCTTCTTCTCCTACCATCATAGTTATGGTTCCCCCAGCTTGTATGAAATTTCAACTATGGTAAGTTTATTACTTAAACTTAGCTAACTTTCATCTTATCTTAGGAGTTACTCTAACTTCCATATAGGAGAGAAAATATTTGGTTCTTAAGTCTCTGTGTTTGGGATATTTCAGTCAGAGTAATTTTTTCCATTTTCATCCATTTGGCTCCAAATGCCATGATACCGTTCAAAAAATATGGAATGCTTCATGAATTTGTGAGTCTTCCTTGTGCAGGGGCCATGCAAATCTTCTCTGTAGCATTCCAACTTTAGTATATGTTGGAATATGCCTAAGCAAACACTCTCATATCTTTTAACGCCAAAAATACCTCTCAAGTCAGTGCTTCTTCCCCTATCCTATCTCAGTCTTCCTGAGTGACAATTTTAGTAATTGTACCACTCCTCTTGCCAGGGACCATCACTATGGGATCCACACTGGGGTCCTCATTGCCAGCTGAGTGGAAATTATCCACCTCTAGAATTATATCTGAGCATCTACTTTTAGATCAACAGTCTGCTACAGCTGTCTCAGGTCAGGGACCCTAGAATCAGAGCTTAAGATGAGATTTAGCCACATATGATTTAGTAAGGAAGCATTCTTCAGGAAAACTCTTTAAGAGAGTGAAGCAAAAAGAGAAGAGGAAAGTGTAGGGTAAGATATGGTCTCAGACGCAACAGACCGTGAGTAGATCCTCACAGGGGCTCAGGTGTATAAACTGCAGGCCAAGGTGTTGTGCCCCTTGAGGCATAAGGGGATAGCCTTGTCCATCCTCAATCTGTCAGTCATGGCCTGAGCTCCCCCAGGGGTGTTTGGGTCAGAGGGAGGAGTGGAAGAGTAATTCTCCAGTGAGGGTCAGCTGTGAGTTGTTACCAATAACTAGGCAATAGGCATACTAACTGGGTAAAGGATATCTGCTGGCAAGTGGGATACCTACATGGTCTACTGCAATTGCTAGGGGATTTTTTAAAACATTTGAAAAGGGGTTGGGGATTTAGTTCAGTGGCAGAGCGCTTGCCTAGCATGTGCAAGGCCCCGAGTTTGGTCCTCAGCCCTGAAAAAGAAAAAAAAAAAAAAAAACCCTGTGTTAGGGTAAATTTATGGGGCTGGCGCAGTGGCTCAGTGGTTACAGCGCTTGCCTGGCATGTGCAGGTACACCGGTTCAAACCCCAGCAACCCACGTACACAACTAAGTGTGAGAACAATGAAAGCCATGTGAAAAACTCAATAAAAATTGGTTCTCTCTGTCTCTGTGTCTCTCTCACTGTCCTTCTCTCTTTAAAAAAAAAAAAGATTTGAAAAATCCTACATAGCGATGACTTTACATATACCTCTGTCTGTTAGAACCCAAT